>JAWQEG010003642.1:0-190000 GCA_033782935.1 Petrolisthes cinctipes | reverse complement strand
CGTAATATGGAGGAATCAGTAGCCTTCCGATATTCCATAATTGGTTACTCCCCTTAAATCTCGATAAACAAAACGTATCGCTAATGTGTTAAATTTGTAAGTAGCGACAGTAGTAAGGAACAACTAATTCCTCCATACTCTTCCAGGCAACAGGTCACCATTATTTTTATCAAATTAGCCCTGTTTCCTGGCATACTTTGGTAGAATCAAGACACTCTAATGTACCAATCGTATACTCCTCGCCCATTAATATGAACGAGAGAGAGAAATGTGATGTTGTGGTGCCTTACATTTGTAGGGTTTGTTTGCCTTGACATACAGACGTTCAATGCAGGTTAGTGTGTGACCAGAGAAGGGATAATTGACGAGGAGGAGGATAAATAAGGAGGATGAGGAAACCTTGTCGAGTCAGTGAGCGAGGTCAGCAACACCTCACGTAGCCTGTGTGTATACAGACATTGTTATTCAATTAAGGGAACAGTACACTTTTGGTACATTGGAGTGCCCTAATTCCTCCAAAGTATCCCAGGAAACAGAAATGGATTAACAAAAATAATGGTGTCCTATTGTTGTTTGAAGTAGTTTGGAGGAATCAGTTGTTTCAGATTTACCACCAACACTGTACCACCTACCCACTTCAGTCAGGCAAACTAACAAAAATAATGGTTGCCTTTTTGTTTGAAGTAGTTTGGATGAATCAATAGCTCCAGATTTACCACCAACACTGTACCACCTACCCACCTCAGCCAGTCAGACCAACATAACAGACAGAACCTCACGTATACACACCACACAATGACCCTGCCTAACAACATTACTTACTGTTTCCATTGTCACTTAAAGAATAGAAAAGACACTGGAAAGATAAAGACATTGGCCTTCGACTTATCCATTGAATATTATAATTATACTCAGTAAATTTAGTCCACCTCGCCATGGAAGGCATTAAAATGTTCACTCATTCTATTCCTTAAAGACTAACACAGTATAGGGATAGTATATTTTTGGTATATTGGAGCGTCTTGTTTCCTCCAAAACCAGGACCAGATAAACAAAATTAATGGTAGCCTGTTGCTTTTTAGAATAGTTTGGAGGAATCAGTTGCTACAGATTTGCCACCAGCACTGTACTACTCCCTTAATTTAGACTTTAGAGCATCTAAGAATATGTCATTAGAGCATTAGAGTGCCTTCCTGAGTGTGATCCAAAAAATTAAGGAACAACAAAATTAGTTAAGTTCCCAATACTCCTTTTACTGTAATTATCATTATTGTAAACTGCAGTTATTTAAGTTAAAAATACCAATAATTTGAGCATGAAATACCTTATCTCCTTTGAAATATACCATATCTCGTAATTAAATTATTTGCTCATAAACTATAATTGATCGTATTGTATTTACATATATGGTATAAGTGAACTCGAGTAATGTGTGTATGTACGGGGCAAGATTGAGGTGTGTATTATATGTGTGTGTGTGTGTGTTGGGAGATGTAGTTTGGAGTATTATATGTGGAGGTAAGACTGAGGTGTGTGTGTGTGTGTGTGTGTGACAGGAAATACCATTGGCCACTATCTTCTGTATCACACCGACTGTTTGTAACCTTACTCCCTCTACTCATGTACCACACTATAATACACATATGCATTTTTACTTTTGTTCATCCATAACCTATACTACAAAGGCTGTGACAGACGTAACACCAAGGGGAATAATGAATAACTCAGAATATAAAGTTATAGACTTGTATGAGTTGTCTTTAATTAACTTATCAATCTCAAGTGTGATTTATATTCATTTCTGAAACTCTTAGTGACGGAGAAGCGAGATTACACGTGTAATTAGAATAGCGTGTTGAAGAAAAAATTTATAATGGAGTTATAACGATAATCATTTTACATAATCCATGAAACATTTTCATAGATATTTTATTCTAGATAAGACATAAACGTTTTATATATATATATATATATATATATATATATATATATATATATATATATATATATATATATATATATATATATATATATATATATATATATATATATATATATATATATATTATATATATATATGTGTGTGTGTGTGTGTGTGTGTGCTTCTTAAACATATGAGAATTGCAAAACTGGTTCCATAGACACACCTACTCCTTTTCCCCCTTCCCATTGGTTGGTGTGTAAGTTAAGATGTTGATGATTGGCCATTCAGAGTTAAGAGTGTTGTGATTGGCTGTCACTGTGGGTGTGTCATGACCACCTTCACCTCCACCAGTCATAGGTCTGGGGGCCTGGCTGGCTGACTGGCTGACTGACTTTGTTTCCTTCCTGGAATGGGAGGCTCCGGTTGATTTATATGATGTTTACCTTTGACTTATACTCAGGTTTATACATAATCTGTTCTTTGATTTACTTTATTGATTTATTTAATATGAACCACAAAGAGTTCAGAGGGTATCTGACAACCGGATCAAACTAGAAAATTGTAGGTATTGGATTAGAAGAAATCAGTATTGACCAGGAGCTTTCTGAAAACTGGAGGCTACAAGTTCCTCACAAATCAACCGAGCAACAGAACAGAACAAACCCCTGATGCAAGGAGTGTGTCGAGTTGCACAATCTTTCTTCTTTCTCGACAGTTATGATGAAAGCAACACACTTGAGTCCTGTTGGAGGCCAGACACACCAACACGTGCCACAATAACGAATCAAACTACTGTACACACACACACACACACACACACACACGAAACTCAGGGTCACAAAGCGGTCACACGGTCCCCTTTCATGTATACTGTTATGTTTTCCATTTGTTATAGGTTTTCTCTCACATGTATTTATGCTTTCCCTCTCACGTATACGTTTTCTCTCATGCTGTATACATTTTCCCTTTCATGTATACAGTTATGTTTTCCCTTTTATGAATATTATACTGTTTTCCCTTTCATCTATTACAGTTTATTATGTTTTCGTTTATATTGATGCATCTCTTGGACAACATTTAACTCTTACCTTCATTAAATTTCTCTCACGTCCGTATACGTTGTGAAGTAATACCCAGAATATATCTTACGGTCTTTCAAGATTGCAAGAATATAAAGGGTATTATTACAGAATAACTGGGTTTTTGGCTAGGATCGCGCAGTGTTACCACATCCGGCTAGGTCCTGGGAATTTGCCCCAGTCACTTTATGATAGTTTACACCGGTTATATCCCGGTAGTTTGCCCAGGTTAGGTCCCGGTAGTTTGCCCAGGTTAGGTCCCGGTAGTCTGATGTTGTCTAGGTTAGGTTAGGTCAGGTCAGGTGAGGTCAGACTAATTTCCAAATTATGTTTGTAAAACGGGGCATATCTCGAAAACGGGGCATCTCCGAAAGAAACACCATAGAATAAAAGTGTTTTAGAATGGTCCAAAATAGTGGGTAATGATACTAAAATACACAATATAGTGAACCCAGTTCTTCTGTAAATTTACCGTATAAAGTTTTATCGAGTCAGTCAGTCAGTCAGTCAGTCAGTCAGTGTTCATGAGTTGTGGGTCCCATGATTGATAGATTTCATTTTACTAATCTCATTTTTTTTTCCCCCAACATCGATCAAAATATTGGCATTATGGACTGACTTTATATATATATATTTAACAACTTATTCCACCTTTTGTACTGAACCAATGCCCCACGATACATTCCAGTTTACGCCATGTACAAATTCTTTTTTTCTTGACATTTTCTCTTACCTCGTTCAACAACAATTGGACGTTATAGGCTTCAATTTATATATTATTTACTTTTCTCGACATATATATTTTTTTCTCCCTCCGTCAGTCAACAATTGCACACCCAAGAGGACAATAGACAACTTACAACACACACACACACACAAACACACACACACACACACGCCCACTACACGTCACTCAGTTACAGTCAGTCTTGTCATGTCACGTGTAGGTCTCTCTGTTTTGGTGTGGGTAGGTAGGAGGCCTTTTGGTGGCAGTCTTTCAGGTCACGTGGGGGTTTTGGTGTAAGTAGGTATAGGAGGTCTTTTGGTGTTAGTCTTACCAGGTCAGGTGTTTAGGTCTCTCTCTCGGGTCTCTGTTTTGGTGTATATAGGTAGGGAGGTAGGAAGGAGGTCTTATGGGGGGGGGTCTTCGTTCTTTAAGGGGAAGAGTATACTTTTGGTACATTGGAGCGCCTTGATTCCTCCAAAGTATGCCAGAAAACAGAACCAGAGGAACAAAAATAATGGTATCCTGTTGCTTGAAATAGTTTGGAGGAATAATTTGCTCCGGATTTACCAACACTGTATCCTTCCCTTAAGGGGGTTGGTACAGTCTGACTCTCTATCCTAAAACATATCACTATCTAAGTCTCATACGGAGGGATTATGTTCTGGTTCCTGGAATAGTTTGGAGGAATCAGTAACACCCTAATTTATACACGACACCATCCTGAACTACAAGAGAGAGAGAGAGAGAGAGAGAGAGAGAGAGAGAGAGAGAGAGAGAGAGAGAGAGAGAGAGAATATGCTGAAACTAGCGCTCATCTGCACTTTGAAGGGCCCCAATTTACCCACAATAAAGTTATTTCTCATAAACATATCCAATAATTACTTATCAACAAAATACGGTAGAAAGATATAGGCTACGATTACAGATGTAGTAAATAAATAGATAAATAAAACCATGATAATAATAATGATAATAATAATAATAAAAATAAATAAGATCAATAAAAACACATACACACACGCTATTTTCAAGTTAGCCACGGCCTTTCGTGCGACTTTTCTACCCACAGTTAAACCAGGAAGAAGAAACCACATGTAAATTTTTTATTGGTGCTGTAGCAAGGTCGAATCGCTAATAGGCATCCGAACCCCTTGATCCCTTCACTGTCTAAAAAAAGTGTAATATAAAAAAGAGTTATAAAATGCGATAACGGGTATCCTTCACACATACATACATACATAGATGACGTGTACTTCCTGATTTCTTACTTACTTACTTGTTCTTATCGTTTTGATCCGATTCTATCTGATTACCACATTTCATCTGTTTTTTTTTTTGTGATGTAGAGTGGTTAATGGGGAAGGTGGAGGCGATGACGTAAAGCCTGTCTACATTATGCATACTCGTCTTGTGTTGTGTTGTGTGTGTGTGTGTGTGTGTGTGTGTGTGTGTGTGTGTGTGTGTGTGTGTGTGTGTGTGTGTGTGTGAGAGACAGACAGACAGTCAGACAGAGTATAATGTTATAGGTGTTGAGAGAAGTTGAGCTAATAAAGGTGTGATGAGGGTAATTGTTGATGATGATTATTATTATTTAAAAAGACCAGAGACACAAAGCAGGGAGAGAATGCAAGTATTTTACTAATCCGAGGACCCCAGCCCCATGAATCCAACCTAAAGAAAAGAAGATAGCGTAGAGAAAGAAAGATGAATAGTTAGCTCAATAAAAACATATTAGCCCTACTCTTGAAGCCAGCCAGTCCTACACCATCAAAGACCGATTCACCAAGGCCATTCCACAATGACACAGACCAAGGGACAAACGATCGACTGTACTAACAATTCCTACTGTACATCGCGGCAATACGTAAGGCGTAAGCAAACCTATGGGAGGCCAAAGCACTACGAGTGACACGAGCTGAAATATACAGAGGTGGCAGCTACGAGTTATGGAAGAGCATGCACAATGATGCAACACAACGACGGTGAATCAGATTACAATCAATACAGAGTTAATTTCAGATAAAAAACCTGTGAGGTTATTTATCAGCAATACATTTCCTATTACGGGCATACAGTAGATAACTTTCCATTCCCCACTAAAGATGAAGAAAGAGGAAAGTAGAAGAGGAGTACATGTGCAAGGCTGTCTTGATTGAGGTGCTGTAATGAAAGATTATTTGATATTACAGAAAAGTAATACATGAATTATTATGAACTTTTACATCCCACTCCTTCCTCTACATTACAGCTAAGATCCAGTTATTACACACTGTACTACCCACATACAGATGGCTCAGTGCAGTGTTATGGTATATGTGTATGAACGTTAGGAATATTAAGGGGATAGTAGGTACACTGTTGGTAAATCTGGAGAAACTGATTCCTACAAGCCATTCACAGCAACGGGACACCATTAGTATTTCTGTTAATCTGGTCCTGTTTCCTGGTCCTGTTTCCTGGCATTCTTTGGAGGAATCAAAGTGTTCTTATATACCAAAAGTATTTAACCCCCTTAAGTGTCAATAATTGTGATCACAGAAAGAGGTAGAGAAGGTGACTGACCTTTTATTGGAGTTAGTAACTCGTGGTTCTTTACACATGACAACCGATTTATTTCAAGGAATACTTTGGCACCTATCAAAAGTGAGTCACACTCCTAACTGCCAGGTGAGTGATGTATTGAGGTCATAAGTTACCACATGCCAATATTTTTGCAATTAGAAAACTATATTTAGGAAATGAAGAGTAATGTCGTGGATATCTGTACGTTTCCTTCCTTTTGAGTTGTAATGTTTGTCATACTCTTGGTTAGGTGTGGTTAAGATTGGGTTTGGTTCATCATCAGAAGTGTGTGGGTCAGTATATGATTATGAAAATATTGGATAGAGTAGAAAAGGTATTATTAGTACAACATTATTTTTTAATGTACTGTACTTGTCCATGCTCCAAGTATACCCGTTCAGTGATAAGGTAAGTAGCCAGGTAGGGTGAGTATATGAATGTCAGTGAGACTCGGTGAAAAATCTTACCTTTGTTGTGTTTGAACCTGCACAGGCTCAGCTGAGTAGACTAAAGACTATACTATACAAAGAATAATATTAGAGGCCTATTATCCTTTGAGTAAACACCTTTAGCGCGCTTTGCTGCCAACTAGTTGGTGTTACTGAAGTACAATAATTTACTCTATGTATGATATCATTGTGGTGAAACAACACAACGGAAATATTCATAACAATTCAAATGTGATTGAGTAGACGTGTGTCCGGTGTAGGTGTATTAGAACACGAGGAAGGTAACAAATGTATTGAACACAATATATTTCTTGTTATTGATAGAGAAGTACAATTAATTAAAGATGTGAATAGGTGTCGATTCCATTGCAAGGTGTAATAGACGAACGACTGTCCTCCAAATCTGCCAAAAGAATTGAAACTTAACTCATTCCAACCATCATTATCGACTCATCATTCCCACCACCACCACCACCACCACCACCAACAACAACTTGACCATGACTCTAGGGAAGGGAATGTGAAGGACGATATCGGTATGTAGTCGTTTAATGTATGTATGGGAATGTGCAGTACGGTATGCAGTTGTTTTAATGTACGTATGGGAATGTGCAGTACGGTATGGTTATGCAGTCATTTAGTGTACGTATGAATATGTGGAGTATATGGCAAGCGGCCTTGGTATATGGTATGTAGTTGTGTTAGTGCACGTAAGGGAATATTGGAGTACGGTATGGTTATGCAGTAGTTTAGTGTACATACGGGAATGTACAGTACGGTATGGTTATGTAGTCATTTAGTGTATGTATGGAAATATGCAGAATGGTATGCAATTGGTTGTTTAGTGTACGTATTGGAGTGTGGAGTATATTTATGGTATGTACTGTAGTTGTGTTAATGTACGTAAGGGAATATGAAGTACGGTATGGATATGTAGTCATTTAGTGTACAGTCGCCCCCAGGAATTCGTATACACCACTATGACATCAAGGGTCCGTAACAACTAGAAAATATAATACATTAATTTAATACATTAATTTTCTAACACAAAAAACTTCTAGTAATGTAATTTTGCTATTACTTGAATCAGTCAGCAGAACAATGATTACAATATGTGCAAAATAGATACCTCTTTTAACCAATGCTCTGTGTACGAAATCATGAGGCCGACTGTACGTATGGGAATGTGCAGAATGGTATGCAGTTGGTTGTTTAGCGTACGTATTGGAATGTGGAGTATACAGTATATGCAATAATTTCATGTTCTGTTTGTATAACCTAACAATAATTCCTCACACGTAACAATGATATACCGTATACTCTTATAATTACAATTTTCTTCGTAACGATACTAATGTCTATCGGTATTTCCTGTTTCCCATCTGATAATTGTACATTGAATAGACTATGTAACCTGTGCTTCACTTGTGTCCACCATGCACAATGATTCACTCAGGTATTATTATTATTACTATTATTATTATTATTATTATTATTATTATTGTGGAATCCAAGATAAAATAGCAGTAGTTACGTGTATACAATAACAATCATGAAAATTTACTTTCTTTAGCCTTAGAAACAGACAAACATGTAAAGGGCATTCACCGTATAAAAGTATGCATATTTGTGTGTTGTAGTAATATCTATCCAGCCTATATCACGATAAATAATCTTCTGTATTTATAACTACACACAACACCAACATCTGATTAATATCCTCATCTCTCACCTCAAGAATAATATAATGTAATCAACACTCACGGTTCTTTTGGGGCGTCGACTGCAACAGCAAAACACATGCCTCATCTTGAACACACCACCCAACACACACACACACACAGACAGATACTGGAGCGCTGGA
This sequence comes from Petrolisthes cinctipes, assembly GCA_033782935.1. Lineage (NCBI taxonomy): Eukaryota > Metazoa > Arthropoda > Malacostraca > Decapoda > Porcellanidae > Petrolisthes > Petrolisthes cinctipes. Next base: position 181,395 of record JAWQEG010003642.1, on the reverse strand, counting down.
ATGTCGCGTTGGTGGTGTTGGAGCCGAAGCACCTTAAATCAATTCTCTACCTACAAGATCTTAGTACAACTTAACACTTGCTTTCTAGAACTTGACACTTTATTATTTTCCCGGAACAAACACTGATATATTCGATGGTGGTTTAGTTGACTGTGTTACGTTTATACACGACACTATTTTTTGTTTTGTTTTTTTATTGTAGTCAGTAGTATCCAACAAAAATGTCTGTGACTATGACGCAATCTTAAATAACACCAAAAGGTCTCGTATACGTATCCTGGCTAATGCTTGACGATATTATGACGCTGCTGGTTGTGGAGAAGTAGTAAATGACCAATGATAGTGTTAATTCCTCCGCATATACAAACAAAAACACTACTGTATGGAAGAGAATTAAGGTATAGGCTACACGAGTGAGCAAGAATTTGGGACGTGAAGTGACTGACTGGCGACTTGTATGTGTGTGTACCTCAACCACGGCGGCCACGGAGGAAGTAAACTCATGCACTACTGCGGAACTCCTCCCCTAGTCCATGTTCTTCCCTTCACGCCCTTGATGGTGCTGCGGAAATAATTATTATAGGGAGGCCGCCGGCTAAGCTTAAGGACCCCCTTGATGTAGTCAGAAAATTGGAAGTTCTCTAGAGGGTCCTTCAAACATTATCATGAAACACCACCTACATTAAAGTAGCTTGTTTCATGGCATAGTCAGGAGGAATCAGAAGCCACCAGGTCTCATACACGATCACAGGGTCCCTTAAAGAAGAGAAAATCCCGTCACGTGTATGACCCTCAATGCTGTATATATACAGACGATTCCTATAATGCGTTGACTAAATTATATATGTATATTGCGGAAGGCCTTGTGTTTTTCCTCTATATTTATAGTCCAGATTAGCGTAGCTAAACAGGTAACCTCGTAAAAGGCCACCATGGGCCTCCTGTTGCCTATACGTCCTTTGTATATATAAGTTTCTCAGTAAGTGTATGTTGTGGTGATATTCAGATGTGGTGTGAAGGGATGGAGGAAGAAGTGGACTTTTAAAGGAAGAAGGGAGTGTGAAATGGTGAAAGGAGTGGAAAGAATGAATGGAGGAAGGAGAGAATTTGTAAGGGAAGGATAAAGTGTGATGTGGAAGGAGTGGAAAGAAAGGATGGAGGAAGGAGAGAATTTGTAAGGGAAGGAAGGAGTGTGACTTGGAAGGAGTGGAGGTCGTGTAAATAAGGGTTGTAGAGTCCAGTGGCTCTCTCTCTCTCTCTCTCATACAAGCTGAATAGAAACCAGGAAGTGTTATAGCCCGTTCCACCACTACCATAACCTACACCCTGTCCTGTCGTATCGTATCAAGAGGGGGACAACTACACACACACACACACACACACACACATACTTTACTCAGGAATTCGTCCAACAAGGCATGGGAGGTGGAGGTCGCACGATTTCTCTTCCCCTTCAATAATTACTCACTTTGTGGTTGTCTCTCCATAAGTAATGCCCCTCTGGAGGTCAACAGACGTTAGTTAGTTAAGGGGAGATTCTCTTGTTGGTGAATTGGAATGTCACTGATTCCTCCAAACTATGCCACGAAACAGATGACCCCCTATTAGTACCACTGAGGGCATATGTTTTCTGGCATTGTTTGGAGGAATCAGTAGCCATTCAATTCACCAACAACAGAATCTCCTCTAAGGGGGCATTCCTGTATGTAGGGGGATGGGTCAAATGGATGGATGGAGGACTTCTGTTTCCTCTAAAGTATAGTGTACACAACAAAACAGATTCCGTACCGTACTAAGATACTGAAGTGTTAATCTGTTTCTCATATAATTTTGGGAAGAATCAGCCGCATTCCAACTAGACTGTAACTTTTTTCAACCATGAGGCATTTAGCTGACTTACAAACGTATTAACTATTTAATAAACTAACTTACTGTTTTACTTATTAACTACCTAACTGTCTGACTGAAAATGTAATTGACTGTATAATGAAAGAGTCATTCTCAACTCTTTATTTTTTCCTTTCTTGTGTCTAGTGTGGCGTACAGTATAAGTATTAGTATAAGTATTAGTGTGACGTAGAGTATAAGTAATGAAAGCAGGTATGTATGTACAGTCTTCAGCATAAATCAGGGTCAATTCCCCCCATGTACATAATAATCCAAATATGACCAGAAAAAGTTACATTCTGATCCAGTTTCAATCTTAACAACATATGTAATTTACCTTATGAGAGGTATGTATATCATCTCTGCATTTAAATAGTGTTACATCATCACTACTAGATGCATACTATCGCAGGTGGAAATACAGCGAAGTTATGCTGCCGACTGTATGGTACTAAGAACTGAGCTATGAAGGACAACATGACAACACTTTACTTGTACCTCTCCACTACCTAGACATTACTCTTTCTCTCTCTCTCTCTCTCTCTCTCTCTCTCTCTCTCTCTCTCTCTCTCTCTCTCTCTCTCTCTCTCTCTCTCTCTCTCTCTCTCTCTCTCTCTCTCTCTCTCTCTCTCTCTCTCTCTCTCTCTCTCTCTCTCTCTCTCTCTCTCTCTCTCTCCGGAATTCACCACTGACGAAACATTACACCAGAAGTGAATTTATTCTTCTGCACACACACACACACACACACACATACACTTGTACAGTACGTTCTTCTTTCCTCAACACAATTCAGTATTCTTTATTGATTCTGGTGCAGGTGATGTGTGTGGGCCAGGTACACACACACACACACACACACACACACACACACACACACACATTCTTTCTATACATCTATATACATACACACGCACGCATCACAGTTCCATTGTATACATAACAATGCCGCCGACATGGATGTATACACTCACACATTACATTAATACTCACATACACACACGTAAATAACTATACTCACTGAAACACATATATCCTCTCATTCAATCACACACACACACACACACACAAATAGATAGATAGATAGATAGATAAATCTTTATTAACCACAAATATACATGAATTACATACAGTGGGAAGCATAAAATACAATACTCTCTACAGTAACTAGTACAATCTAATCTTTATATCTGTTTGTAGTCTATAAAAAATTATAATTCCTGAAACACAAACTCTTTGTATTAAACACACATCCCATACTGTATCATACTGAGACTGTATTAGAATATTTGACAGGAAATACATCTCACCATAATAACTCAATATTATACTCATTTCTTTGAAAACACACATACCTTGTTATAAATTATATTATATTACATTATGATATATATGACTGCAGATACTGTACATCATACCAAGATTATTAGAAATTATCCTTACCTAACCAATATACAGTACATGCATCTGCTACAATATCTTACAAGTTATATATACTACATTGAGATCTTTGACTGCAGATACTGTACATTATAGCAAGTCTACTAACCTATCATTTGCAATTTTAAAATATACAGGCATTTGTCTATAATACTTTACACGTCATGTATGAAAACAAACAAAAAAAGTAATGTTATGTCAATTATAGATATGTTGATAAGATAGTATGAGCAATTATTATGGTACTGTGTACAGTACATCCTTGGCTAGTAATTGTTGCCACGTGTTGAACTGTACTGGTCCAGCAGTAGTTGTGTGAGTGGGCACGACTCCACCACGTGTAGCTCATTTTGCACGGCACCACACGGGTACAACCGCTCCTCCATGGCCGAGGAGGTCTGGTATATATTCCTTGGCCATGCGCTCCTCCATGAAAAGGCACCCCCGACCCCGTCTATTCCACCTCCCCGTCTACTGCCAAACTATGCCCGCTCACTCGGAGTTTAGAGAAGGAGTCTCTATGTATAGTTCATCGTTTATGTACTTTCTCTGACAGTATACATCATGTACTGTATATCTAAACTGGAGTTTAAGAATACAAATGATGCTCCACGACGTGATGAGTCTGAGGTTGATACAGACCGTTTCACAGCCTCCATTGCCTCACTGAGGAGTCATCTGCATCCCCCCCCCGAGATGATATCAAACACCACACGACTGGTGGATGTATTAGCCTCCAACACAACATTCACTATATACAATCACGGGTCATCTCTCATCTCTCTCCGTTTATACCATATGTTTCTTAAGAATCACACATACACAAGTAACTATACTCACTGAAACACACATATACCCTCCCATTCAATGACACACACACACACACACACACACACACACACACACACACACACACACACACACACACACACACACACACACACACACACACACACTATATTAACACCAGCACACTTGTAATTATTGCCGTAATATACAGTACAGTTCTTCCTGTTTTCCATCTATATAATTAGCAGTATGGCATTACGCGTGACATTTGTGTGTGTGTGTGTGTGTGTGTTAGCGGTGGCCTGGACATCTCTCTGCAAAGATGAGGCAGTAAAGGCCTTCTATATAAGACTAACGTGTGTGTGTGTGTGTGTGTGTGTGTTAAGGCTCTACTGTGTGTCTGGCCATGAGTGTCAATGTGTGTGTGTGTGTGTGTGTGTGTTAAATAATGGTGGAGGTTCTGCTTTGTGCCTGGTCATGGTTGCCAGTGTGTGTGTGTGTGTGTGTGTGTGTGTGTGTGTGGTCGTCTTCAAGGTGGTGTTGGTAAACTTTCTCCTAACCATTGTAATGCTCAGTTCACCTGGTCAATCAGGCACCAATACTCATTACTCACCTACTCACCTACAGTATACTCATTACTCGCCCACCCAGGATTTACTTTGCATCACTTTGTACATATATAATCACTGTTATATACACAATCATTACATACATACGTACATTAATTCCCTCACACACACACACACACACACACACACAAGATAGCCTTTACCACATACACATAGCCTCCTTTTCTTAAATATTAATGGAATTGAACACACGCACACACACATGACAATCATGGCCAGACACACATTAGAACCGCCATTGCTTAACACACACACACACACACACACACACACACACACACACACACATATATACATGAAGCCGAACTTCCATTGCTTAACACACACACACACAGAGACACACATTGACAATCATGGCCAGACACACATTAGAACCGCCATTGCTTAACACACACACACATACACACACACACACAGCAGTCACTCACGGTCACTCCTACAGTGTGCTATTAAACTGACCAACTCAATCACACTTACACGCACACACACTAACTAGGACACACGCTAGATATCGTAGACACACATACACACATTGTGACAAACTTTAAACTTCAACAATCACTCTGGACAAAGGTTTAACACACACACACACACACACACACACACACACACACACACACACACACTCAATCAATACACTCAAATGCAAACACTTAAACATTACGTGCCAACACCATTAAAACACTAAAATACTCCCACAATACATTCAGGCATAAACAGACATGGTATACACACACACATTGAATTTGGTACCGTAAGAGTAATATATGCATTAGCTCAACAGAATGGAAACACCACCGTTATTATGAAGAGGAGTCTTTATTGACCACTTCTTACTACTCTTTATTGACCATTTCTTACTACTCTTTATTGACGACTTTTTACTACTGGTACTCTTTATACAGTAGCGAAACGTGTTCAATAAAGGCTCCTTCCTCATATTTATGGTGTTATTTTTTGTCCAAGTTGCCCTACCCATATACTCATACACTCACTCCCATACTGCCAGGGTATTTTTGTGGTGCATTACAACTCGAGCTGGTAACCACACATCTTCTTTATGTAGGTCACCACACAGACACACAATAATAAGTACTATAGTTATGCAGTTCACACTAAACAAAACATGCATCATAGAATTTAATAATAACACAAATAATATTCCTTCAAGACGACTAACTGACAGCTGTTGTAGTCTTCCCTCAGAGCCGTTCAGACTCATTGTACACACACACACACACACACACACGCACATATTATAGTTGTTGCTTGACATAATTACTCAGTTTTTGTCCAACGTACTACAATAGATGGAATTTGTCAGATGCTCTCTTAACTCACTCCCTAGGCAGCTAAAACCCGCTTGTGTACCATGAAAAATGCTGGCTGTAGACTGTAGAGGGTGTAGTAGATAATGTAGCTGTGTTGGTTGGTGTGTGATATGGTCCATGATTTAGTATGTTGGTGGTGGTGACATGAGCATTGGTTGTAAATTTGTTAGTGGTATAATTAGTTACTACATGGGCGGACTTGAGGATCCTAAAACGAGAAGAACACCCACACAATAAACAATGACGCCAGTATGAATCTTTCAGTCCATAAGGATCTTAACTTGGTTGTGGCAAATGATGGTGATTATTAATTATTGTAGGTGTTTGGTTTGGTTATTGGGGCTTAATTCCTATCGAATTCGTAATGGTCATTAAGGCGATGTAATTGTAATGTGATAGAATGTGTTTTATGGAGGTGCATGTGGAGAAGTGTACGTCTGTGTTGTATGGTATCTGTGAGTGTTGTGAATTGTAGGTGTTGCCAGGTAATGTATTGCATAGTATGATTTGACAAAAGGTATAGTCAGGCTAAAGTGCCAGATCGGTTTCATTACTTAAGGTTTGACTTATGCATTGTTTACATCTCTCCATTACAGAGTTTGATCCCGACTGACAACATGGCAGGACCTGACATTATCTACTGCACCTACTGTACATACCCCGGGGGACGGTAAGTACTGCAATCTCCAGGTCCCTGTACGTAGCCTCCTCTTTATTCTCAGCATGTCAATCATAACATTGTACAGTCGTGGACAATAATAAGCATCCAAATATGAGTGACTCGTGTAAAGGTTTGACAGCTTCCCTCTATTCGTTAGCTGTGAAACTTTCCAAAAAGTAGGTTAAAGTACCATCTTCTAATTTACTACACACACACACACACACACACACACACACACACACACACACACACACAGGAATAAGTACCATCTTCTAATGTACTACAAGCAGCTACTCACTATTCAAAACAATAACATCATATGAGAACGTGAAATCACTATTCAGCAATTTGCTTGCAATATGCATGTGTGTATTGAAACTTATGTCCACGACTGTACATCTTCTTCTTTACTATGAGCCCTTGAACAAAATATAATGAAAATGGTCAATATCAAACTATTTTTATTCAATTATATTTTTTCACTCAGTTGTCTACGTAATATAATATTTTCTCCGGACGAAAATGTGTCCTTCTGAGCTATACAAATTTGTGTGTGTGTGTGTGTGTGTGTGTGTGTGTGTGTGTGTAAGGAAGTGAGCCCTTTGAGGAAGTACTGTAGAGGTCTAGAGGATGTGTGTGTGTGTGTGTGCGTGCGTGTGTGTGTGTGTGATTTCTGACCTTCTCTCTAGACAAGGGAAATCAGTAATTATAACTTGTGTCTAGAGGAAAAGGAAATGAAGGTCACGTGTGGTGTTTGTGGTAAAGGAGGAGTGTGTATGTGTGTGTGTGTGTGTGTGTGGTCAGGGAGGGATGTGTGTGTGTGTGAGTGGTCAGGGAGGGATGTGTGTGTGTGTTTGTGGTCAGGGAGGGATGTGTGTGTGTGTGGTCAGGGAGGGATGTGTGTGTGTGTGTGTGTGGTCAGGGAGGGATGTGTGTGTGTGTGTGTGGTCAGGGAGGGATGTGTGTGTGTGTGTGTGTGTGGTCAGGGAGGGATGTGTGTGTGTGTGTGTGTGGTCAGGGAGGGATGTGTGTGTGTGTGTGTGTGGTCAGGGAGGGATGTGTGTGTGTGTGTGTGTGTGTGGTCAGGGAGGGATGTGTGTGTGTGTGTGTGGTCAGGGAGGGATGTGTGTGTGTGTGTGTGTGGTCAGGGAGGGATGTGTGTGTGTGTGTGTGGTCAGGGAGGGATGTGTGTGTGTGTGTGTGTGTGTGGTCAGGGAGGGATGTGTGTGTGTGTGTGTGGTCAGGGAGGGATGTGTGTGTGTGTGAGTGGTCAGGGAGGGATGTGTGTGTGTGTGGTCAGGGAGGGATGTGTGTGTGTGGTCAGGGAGGGATGTGTGTGTGTGTGTGTGTGGTCAGGGAGGGATGTGTGTGTGTGTGGTCAGGGAGGGATGTGTGTGTGTGTGTGTGGTCAGGGAGGGATGTGTGTGTGTGGTCAGGGAGGGATGTGTGTGTGTGTGTGTGTGGTCAGGGAGGGATGTGTGTGTGTGTGTGTGTGCGGTCAGGGAGGGATGTGTGTGTGTTTGTGTGGTCAGGGAGGGATGTGTGTGTGTGTGTGTTTGTTCAGGTGTGTGTGTGTGTGTGAGTGTTTGTTCAGGTGTGTGTGTGTGAGTGTTTGTCCAGGTGTGTGTGTGTGTGTGTGTGTGGTCAGAGAGGGATGTGTGTGTGTGTGAGTGTTTGTTCAGGGATTTGCTGGGATTTGTTCGGAGGAATCAGTTGCTCCACATTTACCAACACACTATTACTACCTTAAATAAAATATAGTTATTAAATTTAGAAGGTGATTCGTAGAGAGCAAGCGAGTGACTGAATTTGCCTGTAGACATTCGCAAGATTTTTTTTTTTTTTTTTTTTTATTATTTTTTTTTTTTTTTTTTTTTTTTTTTAGAAAGGGACGATCAACCTTGCCTAATATTTGCAGTCTCCAAACGCCCTTCGTCTCATTATCTAATTGTGACTATGAACTGACAGCACAGAATTAGGAAGTTGTAGAGAGAGACGCGAATAAAGAAATGTATATATATTCCCCATGCAGTGGATGATGTACTAACGATGATATGATGATTATTATTTCAAGATATGTACAGTAAAGAAAGTTACGGACATAAATATGAAACAGACACACATACAACGGACCCACCATCACACATAATTTTAGGTTAGGATGTGCCACTGTTCACACATCAATTAATTAAGGGGGCAGTACAGTGTTTGAAAATTTGGAGTATAATTATGATTCCCCCAAACAAACTATTCCAACCAACAAAACAGTCTCTAGGAATTACCCTCTGAACAACAACCACATCAATTATTTAAGGGGGCAGTACAGTGTTGGAGAATTTGGAGTATAATTATGATTCCCCCAAACAAACTATTCCAACCAACAAAGCAGTGTTTAGGAAATACCCTCTTGACAACCACATCAAGCACTTCACACTCTGGGATTACCAAGTGGAAAGCAATATACATTTTATGCTCCCTTGCTGTGGAAAACCCTACTATGATTTTCTTTGAGACTCTCACTCCTATGGTTTTAACTTTTTGTGATGGTCTAGCATTATCGTATAAAAAAGAAAACAAATAATAATGATAATAATAATGATGATGATGATGTTACTACTACTACTTCTACTACAACAACAACAACAACAACAACAACAACTACTACTACTACTACTACTACTACTACTACTACTACTACTACTACTACTACTACTAACAACAACAACAACAACAACAACAGACTACCATGCACCTCTCACATTATTAGACCTGTGAATGAAAACTGTATAAAGATTGTAATGATGACTGATTAAGAGTGTGTGTGACGCAAGAAACATACCAGAGGATTACTGTATTATTACCCTTGTCAACCACCAGAATGAAATGATGACTGATTAAGAATGTGTGTGTGTGACCAGAGGATTAATGACACACTGTGAACCTATAATACCTTAGATAACTGTATGGCTGGGTAAGTGTACTAATCCTGGATTAACCCTGGGTAACTGTATGGCTGAGTAACTATGCTAATCCTGTACTAACCCTGGGCAACTGTATGGCTGAGTAACAACTAACCCTTAGTAACTGAACTAAATCGATATATAGTAAAAGTAACTCATAAATGGCACTCTGTGAACCTAAAACCCTGGGTAACTGCATGGCTTGGTAACTGTACTAATCCTGTATTAACCCTGGGTAACTGTATGGCTGGGTAACTGTACTAACCTTAGGTAACTATACTAAATCAATATATAGTAAAAGTAACTCATAAATGGCACTCTGTGAACCTAAAACCCTTGATAACTGCATGGCTGGTGGTGATGGTGGTGGCGGCGTGCTCCAACACTCGTCATCGACCCCAGACTGTGTTGACGCAATCGTGGATAACAGCTGACGCAAGAGAGGAATTGCCACCACATGACGAAACTTGAGTAACGTACGAGGCCACTCACTTATCTTATCCACTCATTCACCAACAAGTTCATTCATTATAATTATATCTCTTACCATCAGTACTTACCAATTTGTATAGTATTTCCCCAACATCCATTCAAGAGAGAGAGATAGAAAAACATAATATGTATCTGGCACCCTTGACTATCCCTTATGGCACTCTACATCAGCCGCCTCCCTATTGGTTGGTGCTGGAGGTGTGGCACTGACGTCACCACCAATCACAGGCTCGCTCTATACAACCCACTGAATTATAATCATATTTTTGTACGTGGCATTTCCACTTATTTGAAATACGCTGGGTTTTATTTCCACAATTGCATAGTTTGTACTGTCAATATAATTCTAAAAATTACATATAACTCCAAGAAAAATTCACATGACACCTAAAAAGAATTCACAAAATTTGAAATGCGAAAAATGTTGTAGTAAGATATAAACTCAATCGATATATTACCACTATTTATAGTATCACAGCAATTACAACTTACATAATTATCTTCATCAGTATTCACAAAACACCATGCACGACAATCATGAAGAAAACATTTACAAAGTGAATGTGTATCGTGAAAAATAGTATACGGTATATTTATACATGTATAATGATCTAATTCTAGAAATTCACTCACGTTAGTATACATATAGTTCATTGGAACTCATTGATTCCTCCAAAGTTATCTTCTACCATCACATTTTACCATAATCACACACACACACACACACACACCCACACACACAGTGATAAGGGGCATGGGTTTTGATATAGCAGTAAATAATATTGTGACTGGATGCAGTAGAAGTGGTACAGTAAAACTCTCATTTTACACTGTTATTTAGGTGTGTAATGTATTGTGTGTGTAATGAAACTGTGTACAGAAAACCCTTATTGTACTGTACACTGAGATTATGGGTGTGTAATGTAGTGTTCAATATGTGTTTACAGTACATACATTCATTGTACTCACTCTATTTTACATATATATTCCCAGTGTAAAATGAGAGTTTACTGTAATGTTTTGGCACACACAGTCACTCACTTGATACTTGAAACTCATGTTATCTTTTACAACTCATTGACACTGATTCGTTACCTGAGAACTGTAAGGAATAAGGTAACTGCCATAGCCTTACTCACATCGCCCATATGGATTTTTTTTTTTTTTTTAATCATGATTAAAGTCAATTAAATTTATATCTTACAGTGATGAAGAAGTTGCTAGTTTTGCTTCATTACCCGTTTCATTCCCTCAGCTATTCATTATTTTTTTTGAAAAACCATTTGTAACTTTAACAAGTTAATAATTGTCGGAATATACTGTACACTCCTTACACTTATGATTATGTCACTCACTATAATGTGTAATAAATCTTGATATATGAAAATTGTCCTTTAGGTCCACATATAGCAAACGTTAGTAATGCTCCTGGTATACGATTATGTATGTATATTGTATCTTGAGAATGAATGAATGAAATCTTTATCTGAATCAACCTATGTGAGTCTCCGAAGATTCTACCATTCTACCATGAAACCTAGACACACAAGCAGGCAGGCAGGCAGGCAGATAGCGGGTTGAGCCAAGCCCGTCTCTCTTAGAAGGCCTTGGTTGAGTTACTCATCAAACTTGGCAGATGAAGGTGTGTTTGTTCAGCCGAGGATGACAGGAGGTGGTTGGAGGTGAAGTGTGTAGGATGTGTTGAATGTTATTATTCAGACTTGAATGAAAGGAGATGGTTGGAGGTGAGGTGCGTTGGATGTTTTGTTCAGGCATGAATGACAGGAGGTGGTTGGAGGTGAAGTGTGTTGGATGTGTTGTTCAGGCATGGATGACAGGATGTGGTTGGAGGTGAAGTGTGCTTTTTGTTCAGGCGGATGGAGGTGGAGGTGAAGTGTGTTAGATGTGTTCATTGTAGTAGTTGTTGTTGTTGTTGTTGTTCAGTCAGATGGAGGTGAAGTGTGTTGAGTGTGTTGATTGAGTTGTTCAGGCGAGGATGATAGGATGTGGTGTATGCATAGGACGCACCTGCCATACCATTCGATCTAAAACAAAAATAAAAGATAATATATAAGTAAAGACATGGTAACAAAATAATGCAACAATGAAATAATATAGGGGTCAAAGGATGCATTTCGAGTAGGCAACACTGTTTATTATAAATTGTAGATAGGTTGTGTTTGTGTTTGAAGTATTTCGTCTATGTCTTCTTTTTAACCCTATTACCCTGTCTTCCACAATATCTCTCTCTCTCTCTCTCTCTCTCTCTCTCTCTCTCTCTCTCTCTCTCTCTCTCTCTCTCTCTCTCTCTCTCTCTCTCTGTGTGTGTGTGTGTGTGTGTGTGTGTGTGTGTGTGTGTGTCTATACCTTCTCGTTTCCTCCGGGTCATGTCTAGGCTCTGATCGGGGTCGGTGGGATAGACATTTGACCTCTTCTTCTTGTTCCTGTCGTGTCCACATCTTATCTTCTGCAGGGGACCGTCCACGCAGGGCAACAGTAGTGGAAGTTTTAACGCAATGGTCACCAGAGGGAACCACAGCGCGTACTATAGAAAAAAAAAAGTTGCAAACAAGATGATATTATGAAAACACCATCTGATTAGGATTATTTACACTGTACGGTTTTCAGCTAAATTTCCGTATCTCCTCCTACCCCCATCAATAACTACTAACATTATTGACCATATCTATAAAGAGGAGAGTACAGTGTTGGTAAATCTGGAGCAACTAATAATTCCTCCAAACCATTCCAAGCAACAGGCCACCATTGTTTTTCTTAATATGGTCCCGTTTCCTGGCATACTTTTGATTAATCAAGGAGCTCCAATGTACCAAAAATATACTGTCCCCTTAACTAATACAAAAAAGTGTGGTTTTGTTTTCACACGTGTATTGTACAAATATATGCATGCAATTGTATTCCTCAAAATTATGCTATAAGAAATGAACCAAATCAATTAATAAATATTGGTATACTGCATCATATTGTGTCTTGGAATAGTTTACTTCAAAATTACCAATGCTATATAAATTATTATCCATTTCTGTATAGTACGTAGAGAAGATTTACTGTCACCAATAACACTCAAGGAAGGAAACAAATTAATGTCCTGTACCTAATTGGACTTAATTTTATTTTGACTGTATAAGAGATTGAAGTTAGGTTGAAGTTAAGAATAGGTTGAGTGTGACAGGTTGAAGTATGAGTGAGGAAGGTAGGTAGGGCTGATTTGAGTTAGAGGATGAGTTAAGTAGGTAGATAGGTAGGTGGGTAGGACTGACCTGAGTTAGAGGGTGAGTTAGGTAGGTATGTAGGCAGGCAGGTAGATGAGTAAGGAGGAACTGTGTTAAAGGATGAGGTAGGTAGGTAGGTAGGTAGGTAGATAGATAGAAGAGCAAGGAGGAACTGAGTTAAAGGATGAGCGAAGTAGGTAGGGATGAGTGAGTTAGATTGATAGACTGAGATAGAGAATGAGTGAGATAGGTAGGTAAGTAGCGCTGACAAGAGTTAGAAAATGAGTGAGGTAGGTTGATAGACTGAGATAAAGAGTGAGTGAAGTAGGTAGACAGACTGAGATAGAGAATGAGTGAGGTAGGTAGGTAGGTAAATCAGTGTGACAAGAGTTAAAAAATGAGTGAGGTAGGTAGGTAGGTAAATCAGTGTGACAAGAGTTAAAAAATGAGTGAGGTAGGTAGACAGATATTATAAGACATGACTAACCTGAGCACTAGAAGGCAGGGAGCATTTAGTGTAGTCTTGTGATGAGAAGCCCCAACCAAGGAGTCCATCATGTACTGTTCCGGTGACCAAGGCCAACCAACCTAACTTACTCTGAATGAACATAAACTCCCTCCATGATAGTGTGGCCCCAACAGATGGTAATGATGACACACCAAGCAGGCACGTGATGAACATAGACAGTGTACCTATTGGAATTGTATGGTTGGATTATTTATTATTAGTGTTTGGATTCTATGTATGTATTAATGTATGTTTGGATCTATGTATGTATGTATTAGTCTTTGGATTGTATGGATGTATTAGTCTTTGGATTGTATGTATGTATTAGTATTTGGATTGTATGTATGTATTAGTGTTTGAATTGTATGTATGTATTAATGTATGGATTGTACGTATGCTTTAGTATTTTTGTACCTGGATTGTATGTATGCTTTAATGTTTTTGTGCTTGGATTGTATGTATTTATTAGTGTTTTTGTGCTTGGATTGTATGTATGTATTTATTAGATAACATACTGTATAAAACTGCATCAGATTTATCAAGTAGTAGTTGACATAATTAACTATAGCAATTGCAAAGTAAAATGTATCACTAATCGATTATAATTATTCCCTGAAATCAATTACCAAACGATTGCTCCCAGGATGAATTTTATTTTCATATCTATAATATAGTTAGGGCCAAATGTGTCCATTTTCTATTATCTTTGGTTTTCTGTTAAAATTTTAATATAAACTATAATAATTTTCCATCGCAGAATTCCAGTGATGATCTTGTTAATTGTGGCATTTTCTGAATTTTTCTCCCTCCTGCTAGATAGAATAATTGCCTGGCATAACTCAGAAATATCATCACTCGTTACAACAGAGGATATGGAACAGATGGAAAATTAGTTCCTCTCCAATAAAACCTGTCGGTCATCATTATGTTTTAAAAGCTGAGGAGCCACACTAACAAAATATATCAAGCAGTTTGATCATGATCCTCGTTACATAGTTTACTCACCAAATTCATTAAAAAAATTACTCATAAGGTCACTTTCGTTCAGATGTTTACAAACCATTATGCATAAAACAATGAAATCGGCCCCCAGATTACAGAATAATAAGCAGTAGAATAATAATGAATATGTATATTTATGAAGTGTTTATAAATAACTACACATGAACAAGAATAATAAGCAGTAGAATAATCATGAATTTTTATATAAATGCATTTACAAATCACTACATAATTATGAACAACTGTGAAATCGATCTCCTGAAAATAGTGATAAGCAGTAGATTAAATACGAATGTGTATATGAATGTGTTTAGAATGACTACATGTGAACAACTGTGAAATCACCCCCTCAGTAGAATAATCAGTAAAATATGAATGTGTTTATGCTTACTTACCGAACGTGAGGAAGAGTTCTCCCTGTAGACTCATCTTAGTGTTTTGAACGGGTACATCCATAGTGACGTAGGAGGTGGTGTTGATCTTAACCTGAGCTGATATGAAGGTCGGGGGTTCCCACACCAAGGGGTCGTAGTGTCCTGACCATATCGCCACACCCAGGCATGTCTGTCACGCAAACCAATCAGGAATGTCACGCTACAATCTTTAGTACACACAACTACATGGTCAACTACGGAACACTCTACCTAAAACAATATACACACAACTTACTAATGTCACGGCTGTAATTTTTCTTATATACACAACTGGTCAACTCAGGAACACTTTACTGTACTTTAATATTATCATGCCTTTAATCTTTCGTACACAAACAACTAGTCAACTCTGGAACAATCGTATACCCTAATAATATTAACGCTGTAATCTTTAGTATACATACAACGGGTCAACTTTGGAACACTACTTTAATTATGTCATTGCCCAAATCTTTCCTACACAATTGATCAACTCGTACACACAACTTACTATTGTCACTGCTGTAATCTTTCTTATATACACAACTGGTCAACTCAGGAACACTCGAATTTTGAGCGATCTACCTTTATCTTGTATCTTTACCCCTATATACAATTTTTGCTTCTTCATACGTAAAGGGTTTCAGCATCTAGAACGAAATTGGATATGGTTTTGGATGTCTCACTCATATTCATTTCACAGATGGTGGGTTTTGGACGCCTAATTCATATTCATTTCACATAAGTTAGGTTAACAATTAACTTTCTTTCGGCTGTTCCCATTTAACTGTGGTGTCAGCGGATCAATTGTGTCCATCTTCCCCTGTTCCCAGTATGCATCTTCTTCATTCACAAACATCACTTACAATATTATCTTCCTTTTCCTCATCACCTTTAATAAACGTATAATATTACTGTGACTCCGTGTATAGTGTCTATGTAACCATCGTACATCAACATCATCATTTAAGGACCCTGTGATCGTGTATGGAAAGTGGAGGCTTCTTATTCCTCCTGACCATGCCATGAAACAAGTTCTATCCAAGTTCTATCTCGTCGCAATATTTGAAGGACTCATTTATCTCCAATATTCTGACTACATCACAGGGTCCCTTAAACTACGATTGCTCTCGAAATATATATGTCCATTAGAATCATCGATCACCATACCATACATATACTCCAACACGTCTTGCAATTACACCATCATCAATATTTTGTTTTATTTTTCTTAATCCCATAAACACAGTCATTCCACCTGAGATTTTACGCTCCAAAACACGAACATTGGGTGCGTTCTATTTCAAGCGCCTGCTGATGTACTGTATAATTTAGACGCGCTAGATAATTTCCCGCTCGTAAAAACTTAGGCGAGCATGATAACTTAAGTGCATGGTATTTGTACGCGAGCATCATAATTTACTCTCAAGGGATATTTTACGCGCGCATGATTATTTACGCACGCCAGTGATATTTTACGCTGGTGGCATTTATGGTGCGTGATGTTTTATGCCTCCACGAACACGAACACTGGGTGCTTGACATTCTTGGTCAATTTTATCGGAATACATATTTGGTTTGGCGAGACAAAGTACTGTAGCGACCAATGAGACTGCCGCTGTAGGTAATAATTTTAGTCGTTCTGGTTGAATGGGATATCTTTTTGAGGACGACTTTCACGTCATTATTTTTATTAGAGTCAACATCACCATAACAAAGGGATGTGTGTCATATCCTCATTATCATTATTACTATTATCATCCTCTTTGACAAAACCATATCAGCCCAATCCACCCAACATAAAAGTGAGAAGACAGAAAATTAATTAGTAGTAATAGTAGTATTTATTATTATTATCATCATCATCATCATCACAAGAACGATGGGAAGTTCTAAATACAGAGAATGATTTAGGTGCAGCTGTAAAATTCAGTGAATCAATGGAGTGTTGGTGAATTTTTTTTTTTTTTTTTTTTTTTTTTTTTTTTTTTTTTTATGAGGACAACAACCAGCACAAAGGGACCAAGGCAATATCCCTCTATGGGTGTTTTATAATAATAGACAGTGGCTCACGTGTATGGATGCGAGCCACAGCATGAGGAGACCCAGTTGTTTACGCATTTTGAGCCACTTGTCTAGCCAGGTGGGGAAGCGTCTGTATTTGGTGCCCCACGCCAGCTGCAAATACGCCGCTCCAACACCTGTATACGGAGAGAGAGAGAGAGAGAGAGAGAGAGAGAGAGAGAGAGAGAGAGAGAGGGAGAGAGAGAACAAAGATAGATTGATGGTGAACATAAAGATAGATTGTATCAAAGGATATATTTCAAGTCATGATACTGTACAAAGATAATGCCCTTACTATTAATACCCAGGTGGACATACAATATTTCCTACACAGTTTCGAAGGTAGCCTAGATCCACAAATTTACGCTACAGGCATTAAACCCTATAGGCCAGAACGTAGGGCTGAAGAGATACCGTTACAGACATATGGAACAGACACACTTCAAACGGGGCCATTACCAAAGCATGAAATAGGACGGGTCGCCTCTATACACAAACAAAGTCTCATCCTACCCTTTGCTCAAGTAGAGGATCCGTTTCAGGTGTGTCTGTTTCATGTGTTCGCAACTGTACATACATACATACATACATACAGAGAGGTACTGACCGGGGAGGTAACATAGGGTGAGGGTCCAGAGAGCGGTGATGGCACAAGTCCGATTAATGTTGAGGAGTGCCAAGTGTTTGAGTGAGTAACCTTCCCAATCCTTACCCTCTGATATCTTCTCACAGACTTGGTACCTGAAGTAAACATAAAGGTAGAGGTTGTTTATATCGTGTTGGTGAAGTGAATTATGTGAGTAGGTTTTTTCTATGGGGTTGTGTGTGTTGTGTTGAAGTGAAGGTTGTGATAGACCCAAACACACTGAAGTAAACATAAAGGTAGAGGTTGTTTATTTCGTGTTGGTGAAGTGAATGTTGTGTTGAAGTAAAAATGTGTTCGTTGCTGTAAGGTTGTTGTTTCTGTCGTGTTGGTGGAGTGAATGTTGTGAGTATAGGTCATTGTTTTGTGGGATTGTATGTGCTGTGGTAAAGTGAAGGTTGTGATTGTCTATAATGTGTTGTGTGGTTGTACTAATGGCGTGGGTATATTGTAATTATAATGTGTTGTATGAGTGAAGTAAACATTCTGGGTATGTGTACATTAGAAGGATAGAACAGGTTTGAATCTAGCGAGTACAATTCAAGGTGCTTCAATTGTTATAGATAAGAGAGGAGGGAAAGAGACAGAAAAGTACTTTAGAATGAGGCGGAAGTAATTAATGTGTGTGTGTGTGTGTGTGTGTGTGTGTGTGTGTGTGTTCAAGGATCAGTGTTTAGTGGACATTTAGTGTTTTGTTTGTTGTTGGATTAAAAATATTTGGATGGATATGAAAACCATAGTTTAGTTTTTTGTTATTAGATTTACAAAAAAAATATGAAAAGAACAAGAAACAAATAGAATAAAATAATAAAAAAAAAGAATGAATTAATAATGTTCCGTATATTTCTTACGTACTTGAAGAGGAGGAGGAGGTAATGAAAGAACCAAAAGCCGCCCACCACGATGAGAGGAACACGCCATGAGGGCATCAGTTGTAGTGGGATGGCCTCTATCTCTTTGGCTGCCTTGAGTTGCCCTCGATCCACACCAGAGTAACCCATCCTCTTGACCATCTCCAGCACCCGACGCCTTGCACCAGCCCAGTCAGATGCCACCGGTACCTGCCAAACCAACCAACCTAGCAGTAGTATTTGTTTATTTTGTTCTATATTAAGGGAGATGAGGACTAGAAGCTGAGAACCCGCCTTTTGTCTCCGTCTGTGAAATATAACAAGTGACAGTGGTCCAAATTCATGTCCAATTACGTTCGAGATGCCTTCGTTTATAAGAGCTTAAGTCGTAGTAAAGAGAAACAGATCAACACGAGTGGGGAATAAATACAAGCACTAATTTTTCCCACAGTTAGTCACACCTTCTCACGTCTATTGAATTATACCACCACCTCTGCTGAAATATTTACCATGCACACTCGCTGAAATCTTACCTGCTCTTTCACCTGTTTGGTCCCAACTTCATCACATTTATTGTGGCCTTGCCTGCCACACCTGCTCTCTCATGAAACAATGCCACCTCCTCTGCTGAAATATATACCACACCCGCTGAAATCATGCCTGCCACACCTGTTGTCTCACCTGTTTAGCTCCCTGCTGGACATTATTCTCGAGGGCGTAGGCAGAGAGGACATTGAAGGCCTTGACCACCTGAGCCTGTGGTATCAACCCCTGCAGCTTCTCGGCCAGACTCTCTTCATTAGTATTTGGTGGGGAGGTTCTGTTGGCCACATCTACCACCACCTTGTGCATGAGTAGTGGTAGTGGGAGGCGATGGTAATGGTCAGCACCCACCGCCACCACCACTACCCCTGCTACTCTCGCCGCCTCATCCTGTGTCACCAATCGCGTCCCTGGCTTCCTCTTTACCAACTCCCTGGCGTGCCAACAAACAGACAACACACACAGGAGTTAATGGGAGATTTTTTATTGGGTAAATTTGGGGACTGCTAATTCCCTCAAAATAAGCCACGAAACAGATCCCTCATTAAAGTAACATTAGGGTCATCTGTTTCCTGACATAGTTTGGAGGAATCACAGTACAGCATTGGTTGTAAATCTGGAGCAACTAATTCCTCCAAAATATCCCAAGCAACAGGCCACCATTATATTTGTTAATTTGGTCCTGTTACCTGGTATACTTTGGAGGAATCAAGGCACTCTAATGAAGGAATGGAAAGCAAGACAAAACACCGGTCCTTACCTGGCATAAATCTATAATCCCTTCTTTAGAAAATGATACATATAAACATTAAATATAGCCAAAATAGTTATATTGTAGAGGCTCTGCAATTCTCACGCCCTCTACCGTAGGACTGATGATACAATTGCTGCCTGTAAAGCTGTTTATGTTTAGTAAATAGACAGTCAAGTATCAATATATCTTTCGTTAATAATTTACCTGTTTATCTTAGTAACATTTAGTCAACATTGGTCCATTACTATATATTGGCTACCGATATAATTCATTTCTTAGTGATATTGATTCAACCAACTATAAGAAATCCCAAGTTACATTTGAATCTTGGCATGATGGGACCGTAGAGTTTTCATGTAGTTACCATAATTATTTAGGGGATAATACACTTTTGGTACATTGGTGTGCCTTAATTCCTCCAAAGTAGGCCAGGAAATAGGATTAGATTGACGAAATTAATGGTGTCCTGTTGCTTGGAAAAGTATAGAAGAGTCAGTTGCTCCAGATTTACCAACATTGTATTACCTCCTTAAGGGGATTTTGTTGTGAACGTTTTAGAGTCTACGTTGGCCTTCAAATAATACAACAAGACAGATTTACATACTCGTATAAATAATAAATAAATAATGTGGTCTGTTTTCTGGTTGGGTTTAGAGGAATCATTAGCCCTCTTGTTGGAAAAATTAACGCATGTATGGTTGTATTTCACACACTATCTCTCTCATACACACACACAAACTCAGGAAAAATTAACGCATATATGGTTGTAATTCGCTCTCTCTCTCTCTCTCTCTCTCTCTCTCTCTCTCTCTCTCTCTCTCTCTCTCTCTCTCTCTCTCTCTCTCTCTCTCTCTCTCTCTCTCTCTCTCTCTCTCTCTCTCTCTCTCTCTCTCTCTCTCTCTCTCTCTCTCTCTCTCTCTCTCAGTAAAGATTATCTATCGTCTATACCAATTTATATCCTACACTTTCCTACAGCCAAGCCTTTCTTCCCGGCACTCGTATCGTTTATCACTCCTCACGTGTTGTACAAAAGTTTTATCCACCATCAACAAAGGCCAGTGTAGTCGGTCGGTCGGTCGGTCTCATGTATAGTAATAAGGGCAGATTCTCTTTTTGGTAAATTGGAAGACTATACTGATTCCTCCTAACTATGCCAGGAAACAGACGACCTTAATGTTACTAATAAGAGATCTGTTGTTGTTGTTGTTTCGTGGCATAGTATGGAGGAATCAAAGAGACCTTCCAATTCACCAACCAAAGAATTTCCCTTTAACTAAATTTGTCTGGAGTTCATTCATTATTATATGTATTAGTTTCCATCTTAATACTTTCGGATATACTGTAATAAAATATGATAGTAAGGATATGGGTGATGATGGTAAGGATATGGGTGAAGGCAATGATATGGGTGATGATGGTAAAGATATGGGTGATGTTAGTAAAGATATGGGTGATGATGGTAAGGATATGTAGAGGATATGGGTGATGTAGAGAGAATGGGTCTATACACAGGTTACTCACTGCTTATCACACTCAACCTTCACCTTGTGTAAGACTAATCAATGACCACAGTCAGGTTTGGTACACACACACACAACTGCTGCTGTTATTGGGTCCTGACGTCACAGAACATGCAAAATTCAACATAAAAATCTCCCCAGAGTCCCAAACGCTATCGAATTCTGTTAAGGGTGCGGTGTTGGTAAATCTGGAGCAACTGATTCCTCCAAACTCTCCCAGGCAACAGGTGACCATTATCATTGCTTATCTGGTCCTGTTTCCTTGCATACTTTGGAGGAATCAAAGTGCTGTAATGTACCCAATGTGCACTACGCCCTTGAAAAGAAAGGACACCAACACTCATAAAATATTGCACACACACCTATGAACATGCAGCCAATACCTCCCCCTCACCCCCCTTGGAGATTCAATATACAAAGGAATGTACAAGTGGAAAGGTAACGTAAATAAAAATGCTGCCCTAATTTATGACACAGTGTAAAGTGTTGACTGTCTCTCATTGCGTTTGTTATTATGCAGTGTGAAGGTTAGTGTAAGTACTGTAATAACTCTAGTAGTAGCCCTCTTGTCATCGAACTGCATGGGGGAGGGGGTTACTGATTTATCCAAGCTTTGCTGCAGAATAGATCCCCTTAATTAATGGAATAGTAGTAGTAGATAGTCTCTTTCCTGGCATGCTATTGAGGAATCAGAAGCCCCATACTTGGCCCACAACAACAATAGATAAACCCCATTAGAGTTAGCATACGTGATGGCATGATACTACGATGCTACGATACTACGATACTACGATAGTGAGAGATCGTGTGTGTCCACCTCAATAATTAATGGCAAGGCCCACAACAACAACAGATAAACCCCATTAGAGTTAGCAAATGTGGTGGAGTGATACAACCATTCTACGATATGACGATAGTGAGAGATCGTGTGTGTTCACCTATAAAAGGAATGGCAAAGTATGGCACCGTACCCACACAGTTTTTATCTTACTTCATGAACCATACACTTCATCTGGTATGCTGTCTTTTCAAATGAGAGAGGCTTATCAATCAACCCAGCGGCGAATAATTGAGTGTCAGGTAATCATTATGTAAGTTTATCCTCGTGTATGTAGTTATATACCCTCACGTATTGACTATCCAGGAAAAGCAGTAGTAACTTAAGCCACTATTTTTTGGGAAGTGTGTGTGTGTGTGTGTGTGTGTGTGTGTGTGTGTGTGTGTGTGTGTGTGTGTGTGTGTGTGTGTGTGTGTGTGTGTGTTCCTTCCCTTCAAGATACGAGAGAACCGAGAACAAAGCTTATATCATAATTATCAGTCATTATTATCAATACCCCATTTCCCTTTTCTAACATCGTATAAACACCCTTATAAATACACCAGACTGATCAGCACAGGAACAAAGCCAAATGAACACGATCACATTACAGTACCTATTCATACATCCCATAATGTCCCTGTACACTCACGATATACCATGTGTTTTGTACCCACGCAGAGACTCAGTCGTGAACTTACAGCAAGTATTTGGTGTTACAGAATAAAACAGCTGAGTAGATTAATGATGCATGCCACTCACTCGCTGACTCACTCACTCAATCACTCTAAAGCAATCAAGCAATCTTACTCTGTCTCGTCCATCCGTCGATCATTATAGATTTTGCTACCTGCGATATAACAGGTATATATACAAAATGTAAACTCGTATATAGTATAGTGGTATAAGCAACTATAGCCAGGAACCAAGACTCACCAACATGAACCATACTGATGCCCCTTGTGAAATCTTGTGTGTTTATTATTCTGTATGTATCTCAGTAAAGTGTATAATTGTAGTTCCTTGTTTGGGATTATGTGACCCATGCAATATACCGTATACTCGTTTATAACATGTCCCGAAAAATTTTACTGGACAATTTATATAGTCCGCGTATTAGAGACATGTGGTTATAAAAATTCATCTAAAATTTATTTAATCAGATTCTTCATGTTTTAGGATCGAATAGAGGTGCCAGGGGTGTCGAAGGAATCATCAGAATCAATACACAACCAAAGTTTCACATGCATTCTTTGTTGGCATACTGGAATTATTAGGTTAATATATAAAATGACATAGAATTCCATAAAGTTAGATGGAACTGCACTCCTGATTTTTATCCTGTACCAAAAAGATAAATGAATACAGGGCTTGAAGGGGGTATAGTAAGGTGTTGGTAACCCTGGAGCAAGTGATTCCTCCAAACTATTCCAAACAACAGGCCACCATTATTATTGTTAAACTGGTCCTGTTTCCTGCCATACGTTGGAGAAATCAAGGCGTTCTAATGTACCAAAATTGTATTACTCCTTGGTGAAATGGAAGGCTACTGATTCCTCCTAACTATACCAGAAAACAGACTCCCCCATTGGTATTAATAGAGGATCTGTTTCTTGGTACAGTTTGGAGACATCAGAGACTTTCCAATTCACCAACATAAAAATCTCCCCTAAAGAAACATCGTAACTGCACTGCGAGTGTGGAGGGTCGATCATGAGTTAATATTTGATCACTGTCCATCCATCCATCCATCCATCCATCCATCTATCCCTCCAGCCAGCCAGCCAGCCTAGCGGTCAGTGGCCTGGGGCTGTATACAATAGGCTATTCAAGATAAACATGGAGCCAGTGACAATACAGGTGAGGTGAGTGGGTGGGTTGGTACGTGCAGTGTTAAAGGAGTAGTGGTTGTGGGGGGGGGGGATAATAGTGGTAGAGGTGGTGGTGAGGGAGGGGTATAACAGTGGTAGAGATGGTGGTGGTGGTGGGGATGATTAATGATGACTGGTGGTGGGTGATGTTTGGTGGTGGTGGTAGTGGTAGTAGTAGTAGTAGTAGTAGTGTTGGTGGGGTGAATAGTGGTGTGTGTTGGTGGTGGTCGGGATGATAAATGTTGACTAGAGGTGGGGGGTGGTGGTGGTGGGGGTGATGATTAATGGTAGTGGTGATGGTAGTGATATAAGTGATGGTTTGTGTCGATAGTGGTAGTGGTAGGAGTGATGTGAGTGTACAGTGAAAGTCGTAGTGTTGGTTGGTTGTAGATGAAAGTTGGTTGGTTAGCAGATGTTGGTTGTGGTAGTAGTGGTGATGGTGGTAGTGCCGGTGGTAGGTGTTGGATGGCCTGGTAGCGGTGGTAGTGAATGTTGGTTGTTTAGTCTTAATGGTGGTAGTGGAGTGTTGATAAAAGGAGTCTATACAGGTGGTGAATGTACTCTTAAGAAGATAAGAGGAGCAAGAGTAATTACCTTCGTTGTATTATTGTGTGTTTACTCTGCCACCCTCAAGAGTAATGATTTTTTTGCATGACACACACACACACACACACAATCTTTTCTGTCTGTGTTGTGCTGCAACTTTCCGAGAATATATGGACCATATACACACACAGAGTGACACCCACACACACACACCCACTCGGTCCTCTTTGTTATTATTCCCACTATACCCCCCTACCCCTTCCTTATCAATAATCACTAACACCATCCATTTCGTATACTATCTACACCACTACTCCTCTTCATCCCCAGTACACCATAATAATTCATGTCTTAATAATAGAGAGGGACTGGTTTGATCAAAGGTCTGTGAGTCGCTTCATATAATATTATTTTACACCTTTCCATTTTCACAGACCATAATAATGCACATTTTAATTTATACAGGTGTGACAACATCAGATTGTCAGGTAACTCATCTCATTAGGGGCCAGGCAAGGGGGTTTCAAAACTCTTAAGGGAAGTTTAGGATAGAATTTATTGTTTCTGAACTGATGGGTACTAATTCCTCCAAACTATTATTATATATGCCCAGAAAACAGACGACCTCATTGTTACTACTAGGGGAAGTGATTCGTGTGATAGTTTAGATAATTCAGTAGTCCTCCAATGTTATTACTACTACTACTAGGTAATGTGGGTCATGTGATAGTTTAGATAATTCAGTAGGCCTTCAATGTGACGTCAAATTGGACATCAGTCAGAAAAGTTATTCGAGGGCAGTTTAATTAAAATCAAGGTAACTGACTTTTCCGCGCTGTAATTATTGTGAACCTTTGAATGTGAATGAAAGTGTCAGAGAGCTAATGCATGAATGGAATTATTAAGGGGGTATTTAGTATAGTGTTGTTCGTTGTAAATCGGGAGCAACTGATTCTTCCAAACTACTCCTAGCAACGGTATACACTTTATATTTATTCGTTGGTTCTGTTTCCTGAGATACTTTGGAGGAATCAAGACGCTCTAATGTACCAAAAGTATATTACCTTCTTTATTAAGGGGGTCATCTGTTGTAGGTGAAGTCATAACCCACCAAACAATGCCACAAAATAGACCCCCTCCTACTCTATACCGAGGTGGACTGTTTGGAGGAATCAGTATTAATCCAATTCGCGTGAGGATACCTTGTGAAAGTTGTTGTAGCAGTATTAGTTGTTTATGAGAAGAAGAATGAATGGTAAGAAATCGATCTGTCGTAGTGGTGCCTCATACAGAATGTAGTAAAATTTTCACCACAAAGAATGAAAGGAATAATGAATGAGAGGAATAAAGGAATGCATGGAGTAGAATTAACGAACAGCGATGAACCTAGATCGGGAGACTATTTTCTTTTATAAATTGGGTCTGCAAGGTTAGTAGTTTAGTTTGAGTGCATAGGAGGTTGGTTTTAACGTGTTCTCTGAGAATAAGAAAAAGAACAGCAGTGCTTTTAGCTAAGGTTTTGCTCGCCTGAAGACGTAAACAAACCCACAGCCACTTGCATTAATCAGTCGTGGCGTCAATTTGGTATGTCAGACAACATAAACAGACTCCCTCACTTCCAGGTACTCGTGAATGAAGTCGTGAGTAAGAGGCAAGTGTGTGGGATAGGGTAGGGCAAAGGAGGGGGAGGCGAGGGAGGGGAGACAAGAGAAGGGGAAGGCGAAGGGAGAGGGACCAGGGAGGGGAAATGCAAGGGTAGACGAGAGAGGGAGACAGTGAGGGGAAAGTGAAGGAAGCGGGACCAGGGAGGAGGGATAGTGGTGACAAGAGAAAGGGAAGACGAGGAAAGAGGGTCCAGGGTGGGGGTGGGGGGTAGGCAAGGGAAGAGGGAACACGGAAGGGAAATGCAAGGTAAGAGTGATCATGGAGGGGAGAGGCAGAGGGGGGGGGGGGACAAGAGAGGGAGACAGGGAGGGGAAAGGTAGACAGAGGGAGACAGAATGGATGGGAAGGAGTGGGGAATATCAGATGGGTGGGGTCGGGTTGAGTGAGAAGTGCAGCGAATGAATGGTACTGAAGAAACAGATAAAAAATTGGGGAGATAATGGAGGAGGAGAGAGAGAGAGAGAGAGAGAGAGAGAGAGAGAGAGAGAGAGAGAGAGAGAGAGAGAGAGAGAGAGAGAGAGAGATTTTTAGAGTATGCAGGGAAGTGGGTGGGGGTGTAAAGATCAATGTTCTGGGTTAGTACATCGATCATAGGAGTAGTGTTAGTGGGTAGTAATGATATATAGTGTTGGTTGGTGATTGACACAGGCTGGCTACAGGGTCACAGAACCAGCCACTCTCTCACACACACACACTCACACACACACACACACACACACACACACACACACACACACACACACACATTGCCAATTTATGACATCTGGCTACCGAATTTCCAGCACCATAATTATTCGTTTACTACCATATATTTTTGGCACAGTGCAATTCTCTCACCATCTGAATATAGCCAGTGCAAAATACTACTAACTATTATGAAGCTTTTCCGTATTTTATCACGCAAAATAAAAATGGGAATGTATAGATAAATTTGAACGGTACTAGACCGATCGTAAATATGCAAAAAAGTCATATAATAATCTACGGTTTTACCCACTCGTATTTCACCATCATAATTATTATCAATTTTATCATTTAATTATACACATACCTACCTATTTTTTGTTTTTTATTTGGATTCAACAAAACATAATCACTTTTAGGATTCATGATGCCCAAGTTTATCATGTGAAGTTTGATCAAAATTCGTGTGTACAATCGCGGACAGTAATATTAATCCACATTGAGGTGACTCTTATATACTTTTCACAGATTCCCTCTGTTCGTAGGCTGAGAAACTATTTAAAATTCGGTTAAGTACCATCTTCTAATTTACTGCAAGCAGCTACTCACTCACTATTCAAAACATTTACATAATAATTATAAGAAAGTGCAACATTAGACAGAAATTTGTTTGAGTTATCCATATGTGAATTAAAACATGTCCACGACTGTATATTACTAAAGTATATCAGGTCCACTAACTAACCAACCAACAAACAAACAATGAGTGATCACATAACCTTCAGCAAACAGAGTAAATAAAGATAATCCCATATATAGGATCTACAACGAGCCATAATCCCCTATTGGTGTTATGGGGTCAAGTGAGTGTTGGTAATTCTGGAACAACTAATTCCTTCAAACTATTCCAAGCAACAGCATACCATTATATTTATCCATGGCCTGGTTCTGTTTCCTGGTATACTTTAATTAAAGAAATCAAGGCACTCCAATATACCAAAAATATAATAATATAAAGTTGTTGTCGTGTTGTGTATAGTGACAGCAGTGAATTATGAAGGTAAATCTGGAGCAACTAATTCCTCCAAACTATATCAAGCAGCAGGATACCATTATATTTACTCATTGGTTTTATTTCCTGACCTACTTTAGAGAACTGAAGACTCTCAAATGTACCAAAAGTATACTACCCCTTGAAATAAATCAATACAACTCACGTGCACATGTGACAGGGTCTCAAGGTCTAAATATCGGGGTCACTGGCCTACGCTTAAGCCGGTATCACACGGTCGCTCTTTTCCTGCGACATCGTGTCGTACGACACCATTTTCGACGACATGTCGCGTGAAACAATAGCACACGGCAAATTCTCATTCAGACAACAACGACGACCGACGACACCACGCGGGCGGCGGGACAACCAAAACACTCTGTTACAAAAGCCACATCACCAAGGATGGACGCCATTAACCGAACCGAACCTAACCTAACCTAACCATTTTAGCTGTTGGAGCATGTGCAATTGCTTTGGAAGAAGAAGAAAGAGGTTTGGACCAGGCGGCAGGCGAAAGCAGAAATGTAAACAAACCCCGAAATCAAATCAATATTCCATGCTTATATTTAACAGTTAAATTCGGTGTATATAATATATAAGATCTAGGAATACAATTTCTATATTCAAATAATGATACCTAACACTACTTAAATCATAATATGCCATAATAATATATTCCATACAATATTATTCACTATAGACTTTCAACGACTTTCTCCCTGTCGCAGGAAATCGCCTACAGTTTTCGATAGTTTCCGTCAACACCTCGTCGTCCGAAATCTCCCATTTCCCACGACATGTCGTCGAAAATCGTGTCGTACGACACGATGTCGTCGGAAAAAGTGCCCGTGTGATAGCCGCTTAATTACTGTATGTTGATGTGTGTATAGTTGGGGACATGTGAAACACACACACTTGAAACTGGATCACTCATTAAACATAATTATGGTAAGATGAGACGACGTGTGTAGTGGCCAGTCTTACCCTATATTAATGCTCAATGAGGGGCCCCGTTGTTAGTGTGTCTGTTACATATGACCGCAACAGTACATTGATATGACGCCGCCTATGTATGAATAGTTTACAGACTGAATGTAATTGCTATGCTGTCATTTAAGGGGGGGAAGACCTCTTTTCTGGTAAATTGGAGTGCTACTGATTCGTCCAAAGTATGCCAGGAAATAAATCACTTCAATGTTACGAATATGAGATCTGTTTCGTGACCTAGTTTGGAAGAATCAGTAGCCCTCCAATTTACCATCACAAGTTCCTTCCCTCAAGATAATGTTATTTTATCCTATATACTATGGTGGAAGGTATTACTGGGATATTACTCTCTTAAGGTCTAATTAGGGGGCTACTGAATCTTACAAACTAATCCAGGCAACAGACCATCATTATTTTGATTAATCTGGCTCTGTTTCCTGGCATACTTTGGAGGAATCAAGACACTCCACTGTACCAAAAATTATTACCCCCTTAATGAGATACTCTATTGTGGTCAAATTTGGTGGCTACTGATTCCTCCAAACTATGTCAGGAAATAGGATACCTCAACATACGACTAGGAATCTGTTTATATGATATTTTTTGGAGAAATCAGAAGTCCTCAAATTTTACCACAAGACTTTATCCCTTTAAAACAAACAACTGGTGATTCTCTTCTGAATTTGTTTAGATTATGAGCCGTTGTTTACAGTCTGATTTGAAATAGTCTTTATGTGAAGGAAAAATACAGTGTTTGTAAATCTGGAGCAACTGATTCCTCCAAACTATTCCAAGCAACAGGCCACCATTATTTTAGTTAATCTGGTTCTGTTTCCTGGCAAACTTTGGACGAGTAAAGGCACTTTAATGTACCAAATGTATGTTCTCCCCTTAAACTTTAGCACTGAAAGAGTCATTAACCTTTGTAATTGAAATAGTCTTTAACCTTATTAATTGAAGGAGTAAGTAAGGAGGTCAGTTAATGTGTTTGTTTACGTGTGTTTTTCGGGCGCTATGCAACGGCACCTCTGAGTAGGTCACCTAATACTTTCCATGTACACCTCCACACTTTCCTTCACGCTCCACCATTGATCCAAGTTGCATGTCGTATAAAGCCTTGTCTTGCTCACTTCAAGTTATATTGACGGAACTATAATCACGATGTATAATCATGTCTAGTGTTGTGTAATGTAAACAGTTGCGATTACTGTATCCTTATAATCATCGTGTGACATGACTACACTCCATATTCAGTGGGTTTTCGTATCCAAGTGTCACTTATTCATGTTGGCAAAGTTAAGGCTTCCAAAAAGACAGATACGAAGTTTTTCAGACGCTCATACACTGGTAAAGTTGGTTTGTACCTATTTACACTAATTTGCAAATGATATGACGTGTGTTAGATGGAGATACGTTCCAGTAAGTATGTATATATAAAGAAGTACTTATTACAAATAGTGGTATATAGCTGTCTGCATTATAATCAGGAGGAAATAACTTAGATACTGATAAATTAGACTCTGATATTGGAGAATTATATAGTTACAGTCTACCATAGTTTAGTGTACAAAATAATAATATATAATAGTTCACTGAGAAAAGTTACTCCCCTGAAATCTATCCATATGTTAGCTGGTCTATCTATGGTGGTGTGTTGAGAAGGAAGGGAATATGGAGAGTGAGGAGGGAATGTGAAGGGTGAGTGGAGTGTGAGTGGAGGGAATGTGAAGGGTGAGTGGAGGGAGTGTGAAGGGTGAGTGGAAGGAGTGTAGAGTGTGAGTGGAGGGAGTGTGGAGTGTGAAAAGAGGGAGTGTGGAGAGTGAGTGTAGAGTGAGTGGAGAGAGTGTAGAGTGTGAGTGGAGGGAGTGTGGAGTGTGAAAAGAGGGAGTGTGGAGAGTGAGTGTAGTGTGAGTGGAGAGAGTGTAGAGTGTGAGTGGAGGGAGTGTGGAGTGTGAAAAGAGGGAGTGTGGATGGTGAGTGTAGTGTGAGTAGAGGGAGAGTGGAGAATGAGTATAGTATGAGTGGAGAGAGTGTAGAATATGAGTGGAGGGAGTGTGAAGTGTGAACATATTCTTGCCTGAGTTATAGTATGCTATTCATTGAGGTCAGGACATGCAAGTTCAGGGCAAGTGGCATCGATGATGTTATTGATGCATGGTGAGTGTTCCAGCACATTTTGCAAAATATATGTAGTATTTTATAGAAACTGACTTAAAAAATAATCTAGTAATATACGTCTCACTGCATAATGTTGTTGACATGTTCTAATTTACTGATATTGTTGGAGTAATGGTACAAAATCATTAAAGGGAGATTCTCTTGTTGGTACATACATTTGAGGGATTCTGATTCCTCCAAAGTATGACAAGGAAACAAACGAACTCATTGTTACTGTAACTATAGTAGGGGATCTGTTTCTTGGCATAGTTTGGAGGAATCAGTAGCCCTCCAATTCACCAACAAGAGAATCTCCCCTTAATTAAGCATATATTCTGAAACAAAGTAATTTCAGTTTTACCTTCACGATATTAATGGAAATTCATCATTTGGTATTCGTTGTGGTGTTGATATCAGTATTAGACCATCCATGTTTCATTAATAAGGGGAGATTCTTTTGAGGATAAATTTGTGGTCTACTGATTGTCACGAAACAGATCCCTCATTAAAAGTAACACAAGATCATCTATTTCGTGACATAGTTTGGAGGAATCACAGACCTTCCAATTCACCAACAAGAGATTCTCCCCTGAACTTGGCTTCCTGCTCTTCAGTGGTTCAGTCAATATTTATACACGATGACCTTCAGTGTTTCGTTCGGAGTCAATGTATGTTATGAAATTTCTTTCAAGGTATGTCAGGAAACAAGACCAGATAAACAAAAATAATGATGGCTTGTTGCTTGAAATAGTTTGGAGGAATCATTTGCTCCAGATTTACCAACACTGTACTATCCCCTTGAATTGAAATAACTCACTGTGTTGATCAATAACCTTACGTGGTTGAGGATTGTCAGTGTAAATAAAAAGTAACAAAAAAAGAAAAAATATATAAAAAGGAAACAGGAAGAGGAGAAAGAGATACTACAACAACATCAACAACAACTACAACAACTACATATGTTCCAGTAGAGTTGCAAGCGTGCGCCGTCGTTAAGAAAAAAATAAAACTAAAAAAATAAAAAATAAGAGTACAGAAAAGGGGGACACCACACACATACATTCTTTACAATCAACGGTACACGACTGTCAGATCCAAGTGGTATACTTTTAGTATGTTAACGCGCCTTGATTCCTCCAAACCATGTCAGGAAACAGGACGAGATTAACAAAAATAATGGTATCCTGTTGCTTGGAATAGTCAAGAGGAATCAGTTGCTACAGATTTACCAACACTTTGCTTCCCTCTCAAAATTAAATCAATCTGCTTTAAGTGTAATATATGATGCAAAATAAGATCAAAGAGGAACCACCAACCCTCCCAGTTACTACACATTAATATCTGACAACGAAGTAAAAATGATTGGTGTGTGTGTGTGTGTGTGTTGATAGTGTCATTGGCCCTATACACGACGTAAAGTGTGTGTGTGTGTGTGTGTGTGTCATTGCCGCTGGTGGGTGTGGCAGTATTCATTCCTCCCTCACAACATCGATTTCTAACTAATGAAGTTGATCTGTAGGCTATGGTGATATGTTTACTTTAGGGCAACTGGTAAAATATTGAATGAGTGACAAGCCTCCCTCTGTGTTCCTCCTATATCATAACACCTACCTTCCTTCAAGATGTTTGTGTATCTATACTAATTTGCTGACATTGTAAGTGTATATTGGCTTATCTGTCTATATATGCACGATTAAATGGTTGAACTAAAGGGGGTGAAAAAACTGATCCACGTGGGTAACTTGGCACGAGAAAGCGAATATGATAAGTTGGAGATGATATTATAATACTAAAATTCTCAGAGATAAAGACAAACGAAAAATCATACGGGCAATTCACGATACACACTTTACCCGACACTTCCTCAACTCGTGTACTGAGGTAAAACTGTTTCCAGGAATAGTATGGAGTTAATAAGGATCTTTCAAGTTCGTCAAAAAATTAGCCTACGAGTATATTTTGTTAACCCTGATGGCACTACCTTTTTGGCCTGGTAAACTTTTATACACATCTGCTACAACTCTAACTGAACATTCTTAGATCAATTCCCAGTCAATGCCACACCTTGCCTGCCACACCCACACCTTGCCTGCCACACCCACACCTTGTCTTGACTCCCACGCCTCCCCTGGACTCCCACACCTTGCCTTGACACCCACACCTCCCCTGGACTCCCACACCTTGCCTGGACTCCCATGCCTCCCCTGGACTCCCACACCTTGCCTGGACTCCCACACCTTGTTTGGACTCCCACACCTTGCCTGGACTCCCACGCCTCCCCTGGACTCCCACACCTTGCCTTGACACCCACACCTTGCCTTGACTCCAACACCTCCCCTAGACTCCCACACCTTGCTTGGACTCCCACACCTTGCTTGGACTCCCACACCTTGCCTTGACTCCCACACCTCCCCTGGACTCCCACACCTTGCCTTGACACCCACACCTCCCCTGGACTCCCACACCTTGCCTTGACACCCACACCTTGCCTGGAGGAGAATCAGTATTGCTGCGTCATCATTACTATAATTTTACTGTAATTAACTTTATTCACGTTCCAGTTCTCGTTTTTTTTCTGCATTGACCTCTTCGTATACCAGTCAATAAAATGCCTTCTGTTTTGGATGACTAGGTACTGACTCCTCCAAATTATCTAACAGGACAGAATCCCTTCTTATATACTGAAGGACTATTTTAGTAAGTTTCTTGCATACCATAACTTATATGAATCAATAGTTCTGAAGTTCACCCCCAAGAGAAGACCCATTCAAGCCCAAGATTTCGCTTTCATTTGCAGTTTTTCCACCTGTATATCTAGAGTTCTTGATTTGTTCTCCTCGTGGCATTCCAATTCCCCTTATGAATGTGAAACAATATACAGTATTCCCTCACATCATTCGCTTTTGATAAGTATAGATATAAAAATAAGAAACAAGCGTGGGGTTTATTGAGTTACTATCATAAGGAAAGGATCCGTGATGAGAGTGTATGATCGAGATACCATACTCACAGAATATCGGGGTTGTTTGGATCCCTAGACCCGATGAGGACAGAGTAGCCAGCCTGGGCGATCTTGCCAGCGATAGCCCGCCCGTAGTCCCCGCTGCCCAGGACTCCAACCACCTCCTCCTCTTGTTCCTTCCCTGGCTCGGGTGTATTGTCCCCAACACTCCACCTCCGACGTCCATTGTTGTAGAGTTGCAGTGGAGAGGTTATGCGATGGGAAGAAGCCTTATTGTGGGACTGAAGGGCCAAAACTTCCAGCAACGTCTCTGTGTCCAATCTCACCTCCTGCGTGATTGGTGGTGGCTTGTTGTTGTTATTATTGTTGTTGTTGTTGATGTTGTTGTTGTCATCACTTGGATCTGTCTGGCAGGAAGCGTCGAGGGTTGAGAGTGTGAGGGAGACGCTCGGGGATTTGCTGCCACGTGCGTCTCTCCTCTCCTCCACCTGTTTTCTTGAAGGACTGGCAGGCGTCCTTTGGTTCATCCTTCGTGAGAGAGGTGTGAAGTCTCGCCTGTTGTATTTCCTTTTGTTTCCCACATCCTTGCTCCTGGACATGGTGTTACAGAATCTTCTTCAAACTGTGTGCAAAAGAAAGTCGGGACAACTGTTTAGGAAACCATGTAAAACTCTAATGATTATACAGGGTATTCATAAATTATGTGAGCAGATTGTTTTGTATGAACGTGTAAAGTTGTTCAAATAATTTACGGACACCCTGTACAACTACTCTACAGAGAAAAAATGTCATTACTATAGAAAAATAATTATCAATAGTGAATACTTCAGTGGATAAAGAGTGTGGTTTCACGATGCATTCAGTCCTATTTGGTTTGTTTACTGCACGTATTTAACATTTCATCATATGGGATATAACAGTAAGAATGTCATACCTTTGCAAAGTTTCACACAACTTCAAACAGCCTTATTGGGTCAGAAAGTTCCAATTTGAGAACAGAATTGCTTGTCATTAATCTATATACTGTAATGAAACTACAGTAGTAACTCGTACAAAAGATATTCGGGCGTAAATAAATATTCTTACAGTGATGTCTTTTTCACTCACTCTACCCTCTATCAATGAGTATCCCCTCCAGCCTACCCCAGCTAGGTGTAGCCCAGTGCGTGTTGAGAAGTGAAGTGACACTGCTTCCTGTTGTTGGCGCGGCCGCGGCGACTGACTGTCCACCACACTTCCCACTCGCTCCTCCCAATGAATGACGGGGTTGGTTGGTAGTGAAGGGTATGGGAGCAGTATAAGACTGCATAGATAGAATGACTCAGCAGGCGTGGTATGGATTGGTGACAGCATTTACACTGGACGACAGAGACACCCTATAGTTCCAGCCTACAGAATCTGTATGACACTAGACAGCACCTCAATAAACATTAAGACAAGCATATAATTTAAAACGGTACTGGAAAAGATTAGGTGATGAATGAGCCTGACTGCTGTATACGCATAAACAAAGCCTTTTCCCTCAGTGCATTCACTCGTACAAATCTATCATTCATGATCAAGAACAACCTTGCATTTCTTTCATACTGCGGGGCTGCGAATATCTTCCTAGCATCCCTGCTTGTCGTAAAAGGCGACTAAAAGGGGCTTTCAATTCTCCAACTGTCCCTTTTTTCATCTGTTTACCTTTTGTGCTTACTGTCCCACCTCTCAATCACCTTTCTTCTTGGGCACCATATGACCTCGCTGTTGTGGCGTCTAATATCAATCAATCAATCAATCAAATCCTTCATACTGTTATCCAGACGGAAACTCGACAACCTGGCGGACATTGCAGTCATCACCAGCAGCCATTAATTGTTAGTCTGTTGCAAGACGGGATCGAGGATTTCTTTCTCAATACTCCACTCTTATCTCTGTCTACAGTCAGTCTACTCCAACCCCCCCACCCCATAGAAATTTACATATTCCATAACTTCGCCCGGGTTCTTCATTCCATCCCTGGGTTGTCAATATTCTATCACATAGTCAGACTACGTTTACTTTACCTACCCAGGTCCAATTTTTTTCTTATGTGGTCGTCTTTTCCTCAGATTTCGTCTTTTCCAAAATTCATGATTCCTTCTTGTTATCAGTGCATTATATCGGACAAGATTTTTTTCCATTCCATTAGTGTTTGGGTAGGGATACTCACAAGGCTTAAGTTCAAGGGATTTTGATTGTGACCCTCCAGGCAGTGGCAAAGTTGAGAGTGGGCTTAGCCTACTGGATGTGGACGGGCCCAGACCAAAAGAGGGACATACAGTATGATGTCAGGTACAGATATGCCATATGATGAACAGTTACTGATACCATACGTGTTAAATAAAAGATGTTTTGATTGGGGGGGGAAGCTTACGGTAACTTTTATAAGTGAGCTGAGAATTCATGGACTTGAAAGGGCCGCGAGTGAATGTGAGTGACCCATATTTTACTGGATAATCATATCTTTCCATCTTTCTGTTTTTTTATCTCAATTTTCCAACCTCCCCCCCCCCCTTAACACTGGAAGAAAAATTATATTCAGATGATTTTTTTGTATTGATGTTGTGTGTACTGTACAAAAGGCGGAAACAATGAGTGACAGTCACAGCCGCTTACGACGTCGACGACAGCATTAAACTGGTCTTGGGTTGACAGTACCGTAAATTATTTGTCTGCTGATGATTAGCGAACAACAGCTATTTATATTTGGTAGGTTAATAGCTTTGAGTGTTGATAAATTGGTATTACAGTTTTAGGTAATAGAGCCCCAGAAAAAAAGGTAAATATTGACAGAATTACCGTTATGGCGTACGGTTTTTCTATCTTCATTATCCACTTATTTAGACCATTCTAATTAGACTATTTTCTTCTATGGCATTTCCTCCGCAAATGCCAAGATAGGGCATTTTGAAATTAGCCTGATCTTACCTGATCTTACCTAACCTAACCTAACCTAACCTAACCTAGACCACATCAGACTACCGGGTCTTAACCTGGGCAAACTAGGCAAACTACCGGGAAATAACCGTGGTAAAGTACAGGAAATGACCAGGGCAAAATACTGGGACCTAGCTGGATCTGGCAACAGTGCAACAATATTCTTTCAATAAATACCGAATTTGCTTACCAATTTCCTTCACATTTTTGGGTATTTATTGAAAGAATTACCGTTTTGCAGCAGTGTTGCCAGATCCGGCTGGGTCCCAGTATTTTGCCCCAGTCATTTATTGTATTTTATCACGATTATTTCCCGGTAGTTTGCCCAGGTTAGGTTCCGGTAGTTTGCCCAGGTTAGGTCCCGGTAGTCTGATGCGGTCTAGGTTAGGTTAGGTCAGGTCAGGTAAGGTCAGGCTAATTTCAAAATGCCCCATTTGAATATGCCCTATCTTGGAAATGGGGCATTTGCGGAGAAAATGACATGGAAGAAAATAGTCTTAGAATGGTCTAAAATAGTGGGTAATGAAGGTAGAAAAACCGTACGCAATAACGGTAATTCATTCAATATTTACCCATTTTTGTTGGTGATTGTTTTGGTATTTGTAGCAGTGTTGCCAGATCTGGCTAGGTCTCAGTGTTTTGCCCCAGTCATTTCCTGTACTTTACCACGGTTATTTCCCGGTAGTTTGCCCAGGTTAGGTCCCGGTAGTCTGGTGTGGTCTAGGTTAGGTTAGGTAAGGTCAGGCTAATTTCAAAATGCCCCATTTGCGGAGGAAGTGCCATAGAAGAAAATAGGGTATTTATTGAAAGAATTACCGTTTTGTAGCAGTGTTGCCAGATCCGGCTAGGTCCCAGTACTTTGGCCCGGTCATTTTCTGTACTTTACCACGGTTATTTCCCGGTAGTTTGCCCAGGTTAGGTCCCGGTAGTCTGCCCAGGTTAGGTCCCGGTAGTCTGATGCGGTCTAGGTTAGGTTAGGTCAGGTCAGGTAAGGTCAGGCTAATTTCAAAATGCCCCATTTGAATATGCCCTATCTTGGAATTTGCGGAGAAAATGCCATAGAAGAAAATAGTCTTAGAATAGTCTAAATAAGTGGGTAATGAAGGTAGAAAAACCGTACCCAATAACGGTAATTCATTCAATATTTACCGAAAATAGTCTTAGAATGGTCTAAATAAGTGGGTAATGAAGGTAGAAAAACCGTACGCAATAACGATAATTCTTTCAATATTTACCAATTCAATTAACAGAACCACAGAAAAAAAAAAGGAATTTGCTTACCAATTTCCTTCACATTATTATTGTTGGTGGTTTTTGCTATATTATATTCTTTTTTTAAGGACCCTGTGATCATGTATGAGAATTGGAGATTTCTGATTCCCCCTGACTATGCCACGAAACAAGCTCCTTCCATATAGGTGTGTGTGTTTTGTGGCAATATTATTATGAAGGACTCATTTACCTCCAATTTTCTGACTACATCACAGGGTCCCTTAACTATTACAGATAAATTTATAGATTATTCCATTAGTTCCTCCACGTATTTCTATAGATTTGTCGTTCTATTATTCTTTGATTAGATTGAATTTGATTTTCATGTAACTATCTATGGGGGGAAAATTGTAGATGTTTGGCTTTGATTCTATATTGCTGTGATCATCCTTAATTAATTAACCCTCACACTGCTAGATTGGTCAGTGTAAGGGGAATTTCACTCTTTGGTAAATTGGAGGGCTATTGATTCCTCCCAACTATGCCAGACTTTAATGTTACTAATAGGGGATCTGTTTCGTGACATAGTTTGGAGAAATTGCAGACCTTCCAATATACCATCAAGAGAATCTCCCCTTAACACACAGCCCTAGGTAACCAAATATATTTTTCTAGTGCATTGTCCTCTTTTAAATTATATTGACACTCGGTCCTTTAAGAGCAAAGTAACTACCATAATAATACTGTTGTTAAATCTGGAGCAAATGAGTCCTCCAAACAATTCCAAACACCAGGATACCATTATTTTTGTTCATCTGGTCCAGTTTCCTGGCATACTTTGGAGAAATCAAGGCACTACAATGTGCCAAAAGCATACTATCTCCTTAAGAGTATGTAGTAGTATTTTGGAGATATATACCCCCTATTCACCTATCCAATAGCATTGGGAATAGGGTGTGGGGTTTGGTTGGGAAGTACATAAATTTAACACATTAGGATATAATTTGCCCATGACAACTTATCTTGATAGCTTGTCCCAGTTAGATTCCAGTAGTTTGCCCTGGTTAAGTCCCAGTACATTGCTGTGGTCAGGTCCCAGTTAAATCTCGGTAGTCTGCCCTAGTTAGGCCCTGATCGGCTGCCCCAGTTAGGTCCCAGTAATCTCCCGGTAGTCTGCCTTGGCTAGGTACTGGTAGTTTGCCCCAGTTAGGTTCCAGTAATTTGCCGTAGTTAGTCTTGGCAGCTTGCCCCAATCCTAATTAGGTTAGGTCAGGTCAGGTCTTGTCTGGCTAATTGTAGAATAGGCCTATTAGAATACTAACTCTTCTTCTGTGAGTGAAAGGACATTAATTTAAATTTTGCAAATAAAAATCCCAGCCAGTTTTGTGTAAATATACCTCGGGCTTCCCAATTTTCAACATTCATGGCTAGTTATCAGTACAAAATCACAACCAAATACTGTATTCTATATTTACGAGTGTTTCCCCCACCCAAAACCCCCAATTTCCAACCCTCTCCCCCAAGATTGCTGGATAGGTGGATAAAGGGTACAGATATCTCCAAAACAAAGCACTTCCTAATCAAATGAAAGTAAAAGTCACTTAAAACACAGTATAATTCACCAAAATAACATATTTGTTACCTTGTCCAATAGTAAAGTTATAACGTTTCGTCAAAACTTTGCTCGGGTTGTCCAGTTGTCAAAAGCGTTAATAAGGACGAAGCCAAATATGGAAAAACAAAGTCAAGATTTATGCTCAAACCCACATGACATTAGTTGGAGTATGGCATTTGAATCATTTGGATCTAACTTTTGGTACTAACGTAACCAAACCTGGACTGCTCAAACCTGGCAAACTCACTTAACCTAACTTGGACCAAGGCATCCTGCATTCCTTACCCTTAACAGACCTGTACTAGTGCATTCTTCGTTCCTCATGTTTGAATGATATGTGGTGTGAATATAGTCAGGAGAAAAATAACCCTAAGGATGATTGGCCACATAGAATTAATGGAAAATAAGCGGGTGACTAAGAAGGTGCATGAGAGCCAGGTGATAAAGGAAAGAGGGAAGGGGGAACCATGGAAGAGTAGAATGCTCAGTCTGCAGAAGACAAGTAATTGGACATGGTTTGGATATGGCCACCCTATTTGAGATAATGTAGGGCAATAGATATGTAGATAC
The DNA here is from genome assembly GCA_033782935.1 of Petrolisthes cinctipes. Classification (NCBI taxonomy): domain Eukaryota; kingdom Metazoa; phylum Arthropoda; class Malacostraca; order Decapoda; family Porcellanidae; genus Petrolisthes; species Petrolisthes cinctipes. The sequence continues at coordinate 140,577 of JAWQEG010003642.1, read as the reverse complement.
TGTAGGAAAAATGCAATACTGTATAGTGCTTGGTATCAATAATCATATCATGAACATCTAAATACAGTACTGCCTGAGTAGGCTTATTAAAAAAAATTATCCATTCTGTACATGTTATAATGCTCACTAACATATTTTGAAGCACTGAGTTTTCTATGTATACAGTACATTACTTCAGATAAGCTCATTCTTCATAATCTTTGCTTCAGTGAATAGCCTGAGAAGGGAGCTGACTCTACTGCAGTCTGGAAAACCCTCTCGAATGAAGAATGGGATCTTTTGTAACACTAAACAAGCAGTCCCTCAAAACCTTGCTTGAAGCTTGTCACAACTGTGCAAAAGGTGTGCAGGTATCGTACTTCATCTATCCTGTGGTAGATGATGTTTACAATATGCTTTCACAAAATACTTAAGTTACAGTATATTATTCTATATTATATTGAAATATTAGGATAAGTCGACCCTTACTGTCCAATATCCATTGATAAGTGCGATACATTATATGATTATTGTAAGGAACTTTTATTGTAGGAGAAATTTATTTTTATAACTATTTTTAAACTTTTTTCAGGGAATATTGCTCTCGTATGCATTGGCAACACTTTACCAGAGCGATTAGGAACCACTGTTCTTCATCCGATAACTTTCACCTGCTGTGGGTTGATAGTGAGTGCTGAAGGTGCTATATTTTGGAATTCAGAGGAAGTAACTCCTAATGCCATTACCAGCATTACCCAGGCACATACTCAGTTACTCTATGAACAGCAAAGTATTCACGAGGAAAATCTTAACACAAATGAAGTTGAAATTGAAAATATAATTGTTAAATGTGAAAGTGACACCAACAAAAAAAGTGACTTTGATGATTCATGCAGCCTTACATCCATAGAAAAAGATCCACTGTTACTTGAGGGCGTTTCTTCTGAAAAAGTTAATTGTAATAATTTTGAAGCAAAAAATGATAATGAAGTACTTTCAGGAAATAGTAATAAATCCATTAGAAAGAACATAATAGGTATTTTAGGCCATCAGGGTCTTAAAACAGGTAATACTTTAGAGTCTGGTAAGAGAAGAAAGTATCCTGAATCCTTTGCTTGTGAATTTTGTGGAAAGACTTTTAGTGGCAAAGAAAGAGCGTACCAATTTTATTATCACAGAAACCGTGAACATACCCATGAAATGGTGTTCAAATGTGATGTTTGCTTGAAAGAATTTTGGGGAGATCGTGAACTATTAGCGCATAGAATGAAACACAAAGATCAAGGATATATATGCCATATCTGTGGACAGAAGTTTAATGCAAAGAAAAACTTGAAAGTTCATCTTTTAGTGCACATGTCAACACGGGAACATGTTTGCCGATATTGTGACAAAGCATTCAGAAGGAAAGATCACCTGATGGTACATGAAAGAACCCACACTGGAATTCGTCCATACCAATGCCAGTTGTGTGATTCTGCATACCCTCAAAAACACCAACTTAAATTGCATATGAAGAAGTGTCCAGTATTGAAATGTAATGAAATTAAGTTATGAACACTCATAAAGTGTAATGCAGTAGTTGTGCTTTCTATTTATCATCATAAAAACCTCTATTTATCATAAGGGGTGAGGAGCTCGAGGCCCAGGAAAAGAAAGAAAGCCCAAGGACATATTGAGTCAGTATGCATAGTGAAATGGGCCACATTCCCCTTTTCAAGTCCAAGATTGATACTTTAATTTTAACTTTAAAACTCCTTTTTTCAATAGCATGTATGATCACACATTAGCCAAAATCTTTGTGTCAAAGATTGTTATCCAAATTTGAAATTGTTTTCATTATTTCATATTTAGATTAATCTAGCCAACCATGGCCCACTACGCAGGCTCCAGTTGTCTTGGTGGTGACCTTCAGTCCCTAAATCTTTCTTCTAGAATTATGCCATGAACATGTTCAGGAAAGTACTGATTCTGAACATATTTTTAGTTTTGCAATGCGGCATAGTTTATCAAGTTATGCGCGAACAAACGCACATGTGTACACCAGTGTTTTATTATATTAAATAATGGTTCTTTCCCTCCCTCTCTCCCTGTAATTCCATATTGGGATAATGTCTGCAACACTGTGGATCCCCATCCACTTTCAAATTTTCAAGCATCCTATGATTCCTTTCCCTTGTGCTTGCATTCTCACCCTTCTTTCGCCTTCTCTATCATCCTACAGGGTCGTCCATGCCTAGGGCAGTCATTTTTAATCATCAAATCATTCAATAAATTTCTCTCTAAGGGAATTTTCAGGAAAGATGTAGGTGATACTTTAAAGGTTTTGGCATCCTGATGGATCTGAGCACTCCCTTAACTCTCTCTCCTTTACTTCTTTTTCCTTTGTGCTTGCTGTCCCTCCAATGTCTCCTTTTCGTTAGTAACATAAGGACCTTCTTCTGGCCAGGCAGTCTTCTTTCTTCCCCTTTTCTTTCACTATCACCTTCTCCTTCATCCTGCAGGGTTGGTCTTCTTTCAATCTCTCTCTCTAGACTGTCTCACATGACCTTGATTGCTCATTATATGCAGGGGCTTGCGATTGTGCTGCCTATTATCTAAGTAAATTTCTTGCCACAAATCTCTACAGTACAGTATTATATTGTATTGTTTACTCCACAAATCTGTAAAAAAATTTGTTATCCAAACGATATCTTTCCTCCACTGCATCAGCCTTTAATGATTTATTAATATTAGGGGCCTCAACAGCAAGGTCATACAGCATCAGGAGAAGGTAATAAGAGAGGCGAGACAGCAAGCAGGAAGGAAACAGAAAGAAGAGGGACAATTGAAAAACTGAAATGGAGTGGCTGGGGTTGAAGGGGTGCCAAAACCCTTAAAGTATTGCTCACAGGCAATACCGCCCTACAGGGCATCAGCCTTCACAGTGAAACCGTTTTATACTTGTGTATCTTATTAAGCAATCTCTTACTGTGATTCAGTGTCTAGGGGCCTTATTTTAGCCTAAAAGAATATTGTCACTGTACAGTACTCCTCCAACCTCCATGATGGAAATTGTGTTGATAAATGAAGTGGTTGACGTTCATTTATCTATCTATCTATCTATCTATAGCTCCGACGCCTCGTTCCCTCCGGGAACTCTCCTCAAGGGGGTGGCCACGGCAGAAGTGTCTCCAGTTCTCCCTGTTCCAACACTCCCTCCTTACTTGTTCAAGCCCTACTCTGCCCCTCATGTTTCTTTCCTTTACATACTCTTCCACTCTGTTCTGCCATCTAACCGGTGGTCTGCCTCTCACACCAGGTCCTACAACTTCACTTCCATACACCTTCTTTACAAATTCCTCGCCTTGCATTCTCTCCACATGTCTATACTATCTCAATGTATTACGTTTCACTCTCTCAACCACTCCACACTCAATACCAATTGCCTTCTCACTCATACCACATCTCTCATATACACTCTCATTACTTTCTCCATCCCATCTAGTAAGTCCACATGCTCCTCTCAAGTAACTCATTTCCACAGCACCTATTCTAGACTGATGCGCCCTACTCCATGTCCATGTCTCCGACGCATATGTCAGTGTTGGCAGGATTATACTATTTCGTAGTCCCCTTTTCACTTCCATACTCACATTTCTACCCTTCATAATCCTCCCCAGTGATCCTATGACCTGTCTGCCCTTCACTGCTCTCTCCCTAATTTCTCCTTCCATACTTCCATGTTTACACATAACTGTACCCAGGTACTTAAACTCCTTCACTTCCTCCATCCTCTCGCCCCTCAGAGTTATCTCACACTTCGTCCCAGTTGGTACAGCCACTCTGTAAGGTGTAGCAAAATCAATCACTTCAGTTTCTGCTCTTTCAAATACCATCACTTTACTTTTACCCACATTCACCTTCAGTTTCCTTCGTTTACACACAGACTGAAATTCGTCCACCACTCTCTGTAAATTCCTTTCATTCTCAGCCATCAGCACAGTGTCATCCGCAAACAAACTTGCCACCAGGGACCAGTTTGCTTCATTCAGCCTCAACTTCACCCCCAGACCGTTCACTTTGGCTTTCACCTCCCTCATACAACCATCCATATATATATATATTGAACAACCATGGTGACATAACACACCCCTGTCTCAGCCCTACACTAATATTAAAACTCTCACTTAGATCACCCTCTACCCGTACACATGCTTTTGCATCTGCATAAAAAGCCTCAATGCCTTTCAGCAAAGGCCCCCCAACTCCATAAATTCTCAACACCTCTGTCATAGCTTTCCTATCAACTCTATCGTATGCCTTCTCCAAGTCCATGAAGGCAGCATACAACTTCTTACCCTTCCCAATATACTTCTCCACTATTGATTTTAATGCAAATATTTGGTCCACACATCCTCTACCCTTTCTGAATCCTCCCTGCTCCTCACTAACTTTATTCCCTGTTACTTCCATCAGTCTTTCAGTCAGAACCTTCCCGTAAACCTTCCCCGGTACACTAAGAAGGCTTATTCCCCTATAGCTACCACACTCATCCTTACTTCCCTTCCCCTTATACAAAGGTACAATTATGGCTCTCCTCCAATCCTCTGGCACCTCTCCCTGCCTCCAGGCCAGTGTACATATAAGCAACATCCACTCCACCACTACCTCCCCCCCACACTTTAACATTTCGGCAGTTATCCCATCCACCCCTGGTGCCTTTCCCATCTTCAACTTTCCTATTGCTTTCCTAACCTCTTCCCTTCCTAATTCTCCCTGTACATCCTGTTGTCTACCACCTGCCTCCATCCCCATGCATGTCACCACCGCCTCCCCTCCCGTCCCCCCATTCATCAACAGATCAAAATGCCTCTTCCACACTTCTTTCACTTCCTCACTTCTACTCACAGTAACTCCATCCTCTCTCTTCATTCTCACACTACCAGACTTTCCTTCTCCTCTTTCTCTTTTAACCTCCTTACAGAATAATTTCTTGTTCTCTTTAAACTTTTCACTCAGCTTCATACCAATCTCCTCATCCACTCTCCTTTTACTCTCACTCACCATCATTTTCACTTGTCTCTTACACACATTATATTCTCTTTTCCATCTCTCTCTCACTTCTTCCGGCACATTCCTCTGTAATGTTCTCCGATATGCCTTCCTCTTATCCTCTACAGCATCTTTCACTACTTCTGTCCACCAAGCACTCCCTTTCTTGCCCCTCTTCTGTGTTTTATATCCTACTACCTCTGCTGCTGTCCTCAAAACTATCATTTTCAACATTTCATACACCGCATTCACTCCCACTCCCTCCCCTATCCCCATCCTTACATCCCCCAGCACCTCACCCACCCTCCTCTTATATTCCTCCCTATACTCTTCTACATCTAATTTCCCACTAGCCACCACCATCTTATTCCTCACCCCTTCATCCCTCCTACTATACTCCCACTTAACCCTAACCTTCATCCTCACCAACACCGCAAAATGGTCGGAGCAATGGACCATTCCTCTCACTACTTTTGCGTCATACACATCCTTCCTCAACCTTTCATCCACTGCCACATAATCAATCAAACTCTTTTGCTCTCCTCTCTCATCCCTTCTCTTCCATGTATACCTGTGGATCATCTTGTGCTGAAAGAAGGTGTTCGCCAAGAACAACCCTCTCTCAGCACAGACATCCACTAGATACTCACCATTCTCATTTGTTCCTTCTACACCCCATTTACCCACAATATTCCCCACTTCCTCACCTCCCACCTTTCCATTCATGTCTCCCATCACACAATTCTCCTTCCATTATCAATTCCTCTCAGACATGCATTCAACTCTTCCCAAAACACTCTCATCTTCTCTCTCCCTGTCTTACTCTTTTCATTTACTGGTGCATAAGCACACACCCAAGCATACTTTACCAAGCCAATCTTTCCTGTCATCCATACTATTCTTGATCCATTCCACCCATGTCCATCCACTCCCTTCCACACCCACGGAGACACCAACAGCGCACACCCTTCCTTCCCTCTTCCTTTACTCTTTTCATTCATGCCCGTCCATACTACTCCTCCCTCCATTCCCTCCCACAGTCCACTCTCCCTTCCTTCCTGACACTTAACCACTCCACATCCTTTCACGTGTGTCTCCGTCACTCCCATCACATCCACTCTTCCTTTCTTAAAACATTCTACAATCTCTCGCCTCTTGGTCCCATCCGTCATTCCATTCACATTCACAGCTACCACTCTCATTCAATCCCTCTTCCCCACTCCCTCTACAGGGCAACCCGGAGACCCTCCCCCGCCAGTAGCCATATCTGTCCACTCCCCCATTGGGGAGCCACTGATGGCTGGCAAGGCCAATGCAGTGCTCATTCCCGGAGGGACACGGGCCGTCGGCATTGTCAAAAGCTAAAAACAAGGTCATAATTTTAAAAGAAATTATCACAAAATATAAAAACATGCAGTCATAAAATTAAAATTTTAAAAACACTAAAATACAATAAAAATACAATAAAAACCTTAAAACCTATATGTGGGGGAAGCTAGGTCTCACCCCCACACCGCCTTCCCCTTTGGCTCCACCTCCTGAATGGATAAAAACTAGATAAAAAAAGGAGGTGTACCCCCGAGGTCACCGCTTGGAGGCGGGTAAGGCTTACCTACCCTTCCTGGGGAGGGGTAGGTCACCGAAGTTCTTGCTTTTCCCAATACTGACAGCAGTTAAGCACAGTAGCAATCCTCGACCTCATCGGTTACGATATTGCCACTGCGCAAAGCTCATTTAATAGAAGGTAATTACAATGGGACAAATAAAAAAATACATTTTCAAATACAGTTTAATGGTCTACATCACTGCTGGGATAACCTGCTGAATGAAACCAAATTCAAGAGTGTCAAAAGTTTTTTTTTTTTTTTTTTAACACATTTACACTATTATATTTTCTCAGGTGACTGAAAACTGCAGTCTTCTCAAAACAGTCTTGAATTGTGACATGAACACTGTATGGAACAATAAATTAAAGCTTCAGATACAGCTTCATCATAACAATAAAAAATATTATAGGACTAAGAAACCAACTCCCCTGTACATTTAATAAATGAAAACTTTCACAGATTTACACACATTGTGGAAGAATACAGCTATTTGGTAAGGCGTGTACTACTCATATTGGGCTGAAAACATGTCTTTCACCTGTTGAAACCTTTTTCATTTATTCACTGATGCTATTCAGGTTGGATGAGGTGTCCTACCCTCAACAGCAGGAAAAGTAGTACGTACTTATTGATTCCCTCTGTACTTTAAGGCTGTTGCCTTGCTGGAAATCATCATCTCTTTTCTGGCTAAACTTACCGAATATATAAAGCTGGTAAAGATATACAAGCTGGAAATAATTTTCTAGCAAAATCATATCCTGGACAGGATTCATCAGACATGGTAGTTACCATACCTGGTGTGCAAAACATTATCCTGCACCAGTCGCATTAAAATTTGGTATAATAGGCATTACTATAATTAGTCTTGATCTTTGTCATTAAGTTCAGATAATCAATATTTATTGCCAAAAAAAAAGCTACAATAATGTTTTCCTCATAAAAAATAAGATAAACAGCAATACTTGTTGGCAATTTTTTGTCTATACAGCATTTTATATTTAAGAAATTCAGCCATTGATGCAATGGCTGACATCAATTGCAGTACATTTCAATTCATCTGCAGACTTAAAGATTACTAGATAACAAAGTAACATACCGGCACTGTTTTATTTATGTAAATATTTAGTAGCTGCTTGCTCGAAGGTTTCATGCATGGTTTTCTGAGATCAATTACTGTATGCACTAAAAGTTGGATTCCGTAATGTGTTAGATGGTATGTAATGTGAAAAAACACCAGCAAACTTTAAGACTTTACTATAAGGCTCTTTTTCCCCAAGGCATGGTAACTTGAGCAGAAAAGCTTTTTATTAGGAATGGACTGTAGGAAACCCAATACCATTAAATTTGAATCTGCATTAACTTACACATTCACAAAAGCACTACACACAACTAATAAAAATTCTGACATTATAGCACAAAATTTGCATATCATTTCCTAAAGTACATCAGTTTTGAGTTGTATATATTCACAGAAATTTACAGTTAAACATGGCACAAGTAAATTTATTTAGTAAATTCCCCTATCATTACACTTTACTTGTGGCTCAGATCATCTACATCTGTGCTTTAAATAAAATATATTTGCGGTAATAGCAATACACAAACTTGTAAAGGGTATGCAAGGTCACTGGGAGGCAAGCAAAGTTGGTGACTGCAAATGATGATAGAAACATTTATATGGTTGCATGTATTCTTATTTATATATAATGTATCTGACAATAATAATATTATGTTAATGGTTATACAGATATCCTTACTAACACTGGTGAGTAAATAAATGAAAGAATGAATAATGAAATCATTGCCATGAAATTTCAAAAGGTGTACTTTATAATATATTATGATGAGGGTTACTTAACTTGATGAGGTCAGGTATGTACAAGTAGTCTCTCTCTCCAAAAGGTTCCCATTTTAGTGATTTGTTTTCAAGGGCTGATTGTGTAAATTTCATATGTTTAAGAGTACCTTCTTAGGCATCACAATTGTTTCTTCACAACTATCAAACTATTTGTTATTCCACAGAAGGGCTTCCTAAACCTGGAAATTTACACAATTCGCAAGAGTAATAAAACACTAATTTAGTAACAGTTGTCTCTCCAGTGAGTGTCTTTACTATCATCCATCATGATTAAATGTACCATTAATTGATCTAACATATTATATAAATATCAATACACACAATATTTTTGTTATTACATTTTACTCTGTGGCAAGAAAAAAAAATTATTTGAGGACAACACACCTGCTAGAGACTGATAAACAAGAGGACATGTACTCAGCTTACCAGGTGTTCAACTACACCCAAGACAAGCCCTGTACTGAAAGTATATTACAATTAGAAATAGTAATTTGATCTTTTAATGATTCAACACTATCAGGAAGTGCTCCATTACACACCTTTACATTCTGTAAGCATTAAGGTGGCGGCACACTGAGCCTTTCTCACTAGCATGCTACTCTATTCTGCTACTCGCTTTGCCAGCAAAACTTGCATATCCATCACACAGGTAATGGTTTGTGGGTGATTGGATAGAGACTAGCAAGAACTAGGGTAGGTTCGCCTATTTGATCCATTTACTAATTTATTAACCCTATATTTTCCCTGAATTTCATAGCTCTCCCAACTATCTATAGTGAAAAAAATTAAGAGCAAATAAAAATATGTACTAATAAAGGAGGGAGTACATAAGGTTTTGTTTACAAACGTGAGTGTTACTACTGCGATAGTCAAAGGAAAAGATGAATATCTACTTATTATTGTTCATAATGCTTTAATAGATATATAAAGTCAATTAACTACAGATGATAAACACCATGTATAAACAATAATTTGCATGCTCAATTTTATTTCTTATAACACAAATTGTGGCTCATTTGAGCATTCTAAATGAAGAGCAAAACTTGCTATTCATTTCTCCCAGTAGCAAGAGTTAGCTGCTTGCTACTCATTTTGGATCACAAACCACAAAGCGAGTAGCAAAAGTAAGTAGCATGCTAGTGAGATATGCCCAGTGTGCTGCCATCTTTAGTGGTAAGGAAGGGCAGCACAGTAAAATCATTTAAAAAATTCAACTCTATAGGAAAAGATTTTTAACCAATATTGTCAGGCTAGTACCAGGCAACCAAGGCCATACGGCACTGGGAAAAGAAACATTATCAGATGACAATGCTGAGTATTACAAAATATTATATCCTCTCTCCATTTTTCAAATTGTATTATCCAAAGACCATCTTCTTAACTTAGTTTTTGTTTGGTAAGGTGAGGCAAACAGTTAAAATCAGAGTCCTAGAAATAATAGTTTTATGTGAAAATTGACATTTTAATAGAAGCCTCGACAAATTTTTTTTTACCAATATTCAGAAGTTGTTTCATGATGATAGATATGGTATGCACATATATGTCAGGTGCTGAAGAAAGCCATTCTGCGGTGGCACCAACTTGCAGGTAACGGGATGCAAATGACCCTCAACTCAGTATTCTCCTCCCATGACTGGAGGCATATGGAACTTGGCATGATGTTGACTTTCCAGACCATACGACCCACCACTCAAATATCATGTATTATAATATTATGTATGTGAGTGAGGGTAACTCCAGGTTACCTATTAAAATCATTAGTAGACAAATGGAGCCTACATATGTTATTTGGTGGGTGGGTGGCAATCTGCAAAGTGGGTGAGAGCCCGCGAAGAGCGAGGAGGGGATGGGAGCCCACTTCTGGATAGTACTGTACAATAATAATCATGATATATATTTTTTGTAAATATAAAACCTGAACAAAACCAATAATAAAATGCATATTTCACTTGCAAGAGTAAGTGGAATACTATAGTTAAGTTTTGGTTTTCCCATGTGTATTGTACACACTTCAAAATTTCTTTCATCATACTCAACATGTCAAAGCTACATATCTACCATCCAAGACTATTATCATCAGTTCACTGTTCTTCACCAAGCTATTCATTGATTTTGGATATGTCCTTCAAAATATATGAATTATGACCATTAATTTCATTTACTGTATATAAGCAGTATCTTTTTCCACTAGTCAAAATCAAATAAGAAGTCCGATCGGGTGAGACCCGCGTGAGGAACTTCCTATCCATACGACTCCCGCATCTTCCTCAGTAGTGTACTTATGTCGGCTATTTACTATTTGCAATTAGGTAGAACATGTTCTGTATATATGAAATTAGGCAAATAAGTGGTACCAATGTGTCATATTTTTGAATAATAGCAATGAAGTGTATAAATTACAAAACAAGTGACAGCGTTTCTTTCCAACGTTGCTAGTAGCAAACCAGGCCATATGTCACCACATCAAACCACATGTGAGAGGTCACTTCCTCCTTGAGCACATGGCATCACTTCCTCCTTGATCACCTGGCAAAGCTGAAGAGAGGATATACCCCAAGTGGGCCACCAACCAATCAGACTTCACAGCGACGGCCTTGTCACAGCTTAGTCTTACTATAGTATTAGTAAATAATTTTAGTGGAAACAATAACCCTTTTCTTTCAAAATACAAACATACAGACCTGTGTTTAAATAAACCTACTAATACATTATTCCCTAATGAATGAAATTCACATAATGTCAATGCCTAATAATTCATATATGTAAACATAAAAATAAGAGAATCATACAATTCAAATTTCTTTTCCCTGGTACAATAAACAAATGTTCATAGGTTTTCATAGATGCACACAGTTCTTCTTATAAAGGTATATATAAAATTATGAAACCTTTTCTGTACAGTTTTCTGAACACAGGCTCTTCGGATGTGCAAGGAAAAAATTAAATCCCCTAAGGTGGATAATGCTTGATATTTATGAACTTAAATAGTAACTGATCAAGAATGTTCCACGGATAAGAGTAATCACTACAAAAGTCGAGTGTATTCCATGAAGTACAGTACTGTATGACCAGGGATGTTAAGAGTGGTTAATAATGCACATATTCAATTAACATCCTGCTGGTGAGGTTCCTGTGGTTTCATCACTTCTGGCAGCTCTGGTGGTGATGACAGTGGTGTCAGTTCCAATGGCTCAAATTCCCCGTTCTCCTGCCTGTAAACATAAGCATACAACAGCTGTTCACTAGGATATAAAGGTTAATAATACTGGGATTATTCACAAGAGGCAGAAGACATCACTGCCTTCCTTCCCTTTCTACCATGATGCTCAGCTGGGCTTCCATACACGAGAAAAATTGCTACAGGCCAAAATATAATACCCTCTTTAAGAAATTCATGCATGATCTACTATTGTACTACAGTATTTGGGTTAGAGCATCTGTATGGAGTCTCGCGCCCAGCTCTCTTGTCTGGGTTTGAGGAGGCTCTGAGAGGTATATAGAGAAGGTTTTTCAATGTAATGCCCCCACTGAGACTGGGTTGGGCCGCCCATCCTTTAAATGACCAGGCCACGTTAGCCTAGTCTCAGGCCCCTACACCCCTGATTGGGGTTGTATGGGATATGGATATTGCCTTTTACTACAGTATTTACAAGCAAAGCCTTCAGTTTCCTACAGTATTTCAATATAAACATTCATCAATGAATCATCTTCAGCAGGACCCTTATTCATCTTGTTCACCATTTGCAATGTTTATGCAATTATATACTATAAATCTATTTCTGACTTTACAATTTAATTACATTTAACAGCTATTCCTTTGAAGTTCTCCTGAAAGCCATAACATTATATAGAGTTGTTACTTACCTAAAAACCAAAGCCACAGTTGATGGGCTTTGTGCTCGAGCTGACTGAGCCGAGAGACCGTATTCACTCAATGGTTTGTCATCATCAAATACTTCTGTGCCATCTTGATTCATAAGCTGTTGATTTTCTGGTTCAACTTTCATTATACCTGAAATCGGCAAAGTACAGTAATCAGACATTAATGCATCATAAAATTCTACTTACAAAAGCACTTACAGAAGAGAAATTAAAGTATGATTAGTAAAACACTGTATAACATTGCACATGCAATGATAATTCACTGATTGATCACTGTTGTTTTTTAAATTTTGTTGATGACTGTGTAAATTACCTTAATTTAAAAGTACAGTATTACAGTAGAGTAATTCTCATTAAAGGATTTTACTGTACGCTGTACACATATCCCCCGGCTATCGCGTTTCACAGCTATCGCGCAAACTTGAAATGCTGCACATTCCAGGCTATAGCGCACTTTTCCACAGCTATCACGCGGCCAAGCCGCCCGCCCACCTGGTCCTCCCTCCCTCCACCGTCCATCCTCCCCTCTCCGCACCATGTGCCTCACTTGATCGGAAGCCCGCACGGTTATTTTTACAGGCAAAAAGTTAATTTTCATTTTTTTATGGGGGTAAAGTTGGGGAGCCAGCTTACAAAAACATGGTCACACAACGATATTTTATCTGGTAGATATATCCGTTTCCTCTTGAATATTGTATCTATCTATCTATAGCTCCGACGCCTCGTTCCCTCTGGGAACTCCTGCCAAGGGGGTGGCCACGGCAGAAGAGTCTCCAGTTTTCCCTGTTCCAGCACTCCCTTCTCACTTGCTCCATCCCCCCTCACACTTCTCTCTCACACATACTGTTTCACTCTGTTCTGCCATCTAACCGGTGGTCTGCCTCTCACACCAGGTCCCACAACTTCACTATCATACACCTTCTTTACAAACTCCATACCTTGCATTCTTCATACGATTTCCCAGTGTAGACTTAAAATTACCCTAAAACATGTTAATATCCCAGAATCTGGCAACACTGCACATTCCCATTTCAAAGTAAATACATACAAAAAAAATAAATGCTTTTTACGTATTTGTACAAAAAACAGTCTCCAAATAAAGAGGGCAAAGAAATGGGTGATTTTGGTTCCCCGAAAGTGTGAAAATCGAGGCAAAGACAATCTCCTATCTCCATCATCCCAATGAATATAACATATATTCAATTCTAACACACACTTGTGTATGAACAATATTTCTGTACAGTATAATTATCATATATGATAAAAATAGTAGTACTATAGATGCAGAATGAGCTTGATGCTGGAAATCATAGTGAAAAACATTATAACAGTAACAGAAGGAATGCCAACTTCCTGCAAGTCAAGTAGAAGTGGAACTTTGACATCACATTATCATCAAGAAAATGGCTAAACACAGCCCCAGGGATGGCAAAGGTTGGGGGCTTACTCCCTCGATAATTTCAGATCTTTTGTTTACTTGACCACTGGTGATTAACCACTTCTATATCTATACATTCTAATTTACCTTGTATAATTTTTTTGAGTTCCCTCACTGTTGTAGTTTCTTTAGCATCAGTGAAGATTGTGGTTTTCTTCCTCCGAACCATCAAAAACACATCCTGAAAAAAATTCATATAATTAAAGTATATCAAGTAAATTAAAAATACTATAAATTTATACTGTATGCAAAGTGGGCGAGGGTTAGCTAGTGTATAATGCAGTAAAGAAACTTGTTAGAATAAGATGAATTATACTTACCATGACTGAGTATGTTTTGGCTATGACAATGGATCAATGAAATACAAAGTGCCTATTAACATCAATACTAAGTATAGACCAACTTACCATCTATATTCAAGTTGTAGTAAACCTTGAATCTTTTGCGCTTAAACATCCCGCTGACGTGTTTTCTCATTCCTTGCATCTCCTGTAGTTTTTAATGACTCAATTTTACTACCCACCATTAACCCCCTTCACACATCTTCACTACCCACCTTTACCCCCTTCACACATCTTCACTACACATCATCATTACACCCCTTCACACATCTTCACTACCCACCTTTACCCCTTCACACATCTTCACTACACATCACCATTACCCCCCTTCACTACCCACCTTTACCCCCACTTCACACATCTTCACTACATATCACCATTACCCCCCTTCGCACATTTACTACCCACCATTACCCCTCTTCACACATCTTAACTACCCCCAAGATCATTGCCTCCACTTCACACATCTTTACTACCTCCCATTTACCACCATTACCCCCACTTTCCACATCTTTACTTCTCATTACTTACAACCATTACCCACCTTTCTCACTTTACTACACACCACATACCACCATTAACCCACTTCACACATCTTTACTACCCTCCATCTACCAAGTCTGAAGTGAAAAACAGGGATATAGACAACACAGTTTCCCCCTCTTCAACCCCCTACATCGACCCACACAGTGACTGTCACCCCCACAGTGAACCCCACAAACACAAAAAACTAAATAACCAATGTACTGCAACTACCATCACCGCCCTTCCCCAACTGTGGCCACACCCCTGTCCACTTCATGTACACCTTCCAGAGCAACCCTGCGCCCCATACTACCTCTAACAACATCCTGAAATCCAGAGATTGGGCGAGGGGTTCGTACTGGGCCATTAATCGTTCTCTTGCCTCCTACGACTGGGATCTGGAATTTATGCACCTTGACTTGGAACAGATGACACACCGAAACTATCCATTCTTATATCAGGCACAAGAAGACTGCTCGCCCCACTGTTGGCCCACTCAGAATCAAAGACCAACTCACGGATGACCCTAAACTCATGGCGGACAAATTTGCGTCTGCATTTGCCTCTGTATTTATTACAGAACACCTACCTAACCCCAGCCCACATCAAATGTGCCAAGAATCCATCTCTACTGTTGAAATCTCTATTAATAATGTTAGGTCCCAACTACTGTCACTAAAAGCTGATAGTGCCATGGGTCCCAACAGCCTCCACCCATGACTACTCAAGCAATGTGCCTCCCAACTAGCATATCCAAAAATGCATTATCCCTCACCCAAGTTGATTTCCCAACCCACAACCAGTGTCCTAGATAAGATTGTCACCGACCTGTCAAATCAATACCTCCCACCACAACCTTTGCCACCAGTGTGGAAGAGTACCCACCTCTCCATCCTGTGGACTCCCACCCCCACCCCCACCACCACCCATCACCAGCCTCCCATCATCAGGAAGTACAGACCCATACCTGACTCATCAATAAGGGAATTTGGACAGTGGCTGGTACATTACCCTTGGACTGAGGTATTGACTGTCAGTGAAGTTGACACCACATGGGAGAACAGCTTGAGGAACTTCAACAACAACAACAACAACTATTCTACCACCATCACTTCTTCCCAGAAAAGTCAACGACAGTTCACCCATTGGATATGCCATGGATTACCACCAAAATAAAAAGACTCATTAAACAACGCAACAAAGCCTTCTACACCGACAAGGCAGGATATAACAGGCTTCGCAACAGTCATTAGGGAAATCATGACAGACACAAGACAGTGGTGATGCATCTGCACACATCCACCACACCTGTACCACCACCGACAGTCACACTGGGGGGACACCCACTCCAGGTTGTGGAAACAACCAAAATCCTGGGAATTATACTGGACAGCAAGTTGGACTGGTAGCATCATATTACCACCACTACCCAGTTCGCCTCTTACCGTCTGTACATGCTGAGAAGGCTAAAGTGCCTAGGTACACCACAGTGTGAGCTGAGGAGTATATATCATATGTTTATACTCCCCAAGCTGGTTCCCATCCATTAACACCAAACAGAAGAAACAGCTTGAACGAGTACAGAAAAGGGCTTGTCGCATAATACTGGGGGCAGACTACAATACACAGTGAGGCCCTTATCACCCTTGGCATGGTCTCCCTAGACACAGTACACCACAACATTCTGCATCGATTTAGCATAGAGCTGTTAAGGAACCCGAGACATCGAGCTATGCTCACCCCTTCCCTTCCACCACCACGACAATCGACGAGGCATACCAACATCTTAACACCGATAAGGGCACGTACTGACCGCTACAACAACAGTCCCAAACCCACTATGGTCAAATAAATAATACTATATCTATATTTGTCTCACCATTGTTGTATATATGGCTCTCGCTGTGACCCATTAACCTACCGTCCCATTAGCCTCACCCCAATTCCCTGCAAATCCTTGGAAAGACTAGTATCTCACTCCCTGTTCGGGTTTCTAGAAGGTAACTCTATCCTCGACAATTCCCAGTTTGGGTTCCGAGCCGAGAGATCAGTCACTGATCAACTATTATTAACATATAATGGGGTGACACAATGGTACGACCAGGGGCTCACAGTGGACCTCATTCTATTCGACATCGTGAAGGCGTTTGATAGAGTCCACCACCAGACCCTACTGGATAAGCTCCTAGCTGTTGGTATCTCTGGCAGCCTCCTGCAGTGGATCACAAGTTTCTTGTCCAGCAGAAGGATGATGGTATCTGTGGGAGGATCTCTCAGCGTTAGTGCACATATTGCCAGTGGTGTGCCCCAGAGTTCGGTCCTTGGACCCTTATTGTTCTTAATATTCGTTAATCACATCTGTTCCACCCTCACATGAAACTACATGATGTTTGCGGACGACCTCAAACTGTACCTACAACACCCTGATGATTCCTCCTCCCCCACTTCACTCGACCTACAGAACAACATAAATATCCTTGCTACCACTGCTGCCTCCTGGGGACTACAGTTTGCCCCAGGAAAGTGTGTGCACTTTAAACGCGGCCTCGGTGGGCCCAATGGCCCAGTATATCACCTTAACGGGGTTGCCCTCAGCCAGGTTACATCCCACAAGGACCTCGGTGTCATGGTTGACAACAAACTTCGCGGATGGCATAGCATCCAATCTAAGTAAGTCTACAGTGTGTCGCTCACCATTATTCATGGAATCTCTATTCATATCAGACATAATGCCACTCTTGGACTTCGCATCCCCGGTTTGGAGTACTGGGTTCCTGGGGGATTTAAAATTGCTGGAGTCAGTCCAGCAGCGTTGGACCAAGCAGGTGGCCAACCTATCCTCCCTACCCTACCCAGAGAGACTCAGTAGGCTAAACCTTTTCTCCATCAAAGGGAGGTTGCTCCGTACTGACCTCATCCAGTGCTACAAAATCTTCCACGATCTGTCTGTAATTAAACCCAACGACCTGTTTGTGATGGCTCCCCAGCTTGGCACCAGGGGCCACTCGCTCAAAATTCGCCACCCGAGAACAGCTACCGAGGCCCGCAGACGTTTCTTCTCGTGTCACGTTACAAGGGATTGGAACTCACTGCCTCAAGATGTGGTGGAGGCGCCAACTCTTGCACAATTCAAGACTAAGCTGGCGCATACTATACATAACTCACTTTTCAATCCGTAATCATGTCTAATTACCTACTCCTGTTAGTCACGTTTTGGACACTATGACCATCCCAACTCCTAAGTTGGCACACTCAACCAGCCCCATTCCATATTCTCATTTCTAGTATTAAAGTAGATCTGGCTGGATTGCCTAGTTTTTTCCATTTTGGGGCCTCCTGGTCTAGCCTGCCTATGACCAGAGGCCCTACCAGGTGATTAACCAGGTGAGTAACACCTCCTGTCTAACCCAGTGCGACGTTGCATTTTGACCATATTTGATATCATCCCTATGTTTGCCCCGGTTAGGTCCCAGTAGTTTGCCAAGGTTAGGTCAGGTAGAGTCAGACTGCCTCTAGAGTCTAGAACATATAAACATTAACCATTTAATGTGGTGACCGAAGCCATTCCCAGGAACTCGCGTCCCCTTGGTTTACCCGTTATATCTCTCAATTCAGCTTCTTGGGGTAGGGAATCAAACGTGGTTAAAATGCATTGGGAAAATTTAATTCCATGCATTGTCTCACATATATTTTAACATATAAAAATAGAGAATGATGGATTATCCAAAAAAAGGTGGGACATATTTGTGTATTCAATTTCTGTGGCTCCTAAACTTTAACAAAATATAGTGCAATTTGTACCAAAAGTATATTACCCCCTTAATTATATAATATGTAGAAATTCAATGTGGTATGGATTTACCTATAAAATCTTTGTTACCTGGACTGATATAATTTACCCATAAAACCTTTGTTACCTGAACTGATATAATTTCCACAGGTGCATAAATTTCTTGTAATATACTCTCCCCCTAATGGCTTAATTTGCACATCTTTACAATTGTGTGGTGTGAATTTTTCGCGATTATTTATATATAGGATGTGGTGTAACGTGAGGTAAGTTAGTGTGGTCGAGATATGACACACAACCACACCGGCATGCCAGTCATTGGGGGGGGAGGCCTTCTGCTATTTTATCTAGTGCCACTTTTAACCTACACATATACTCTCCATACCACATTACTTCCACTCATAAATGTCCAGTCACCGGGAAATTAGCGAGAAAATATGTGTCAGCCTTACCATGACTTTTGATATGGGAAGGTAAATAACCAAACAGGACAACAACAGAAGGGGAGCCGGCCTGATGGTTCTTTCTTACTGCAAGATAAATAACATATTTAGTTTTATTTAACCAAATTACCTTACCAAACACCATTCAAAATATTTTAATTAACAAAAATAATCATTGCATGCCAAAATTATGATTACAATGCGCAATTTTACATATCATGAACACTCTTTTGATACTCCTAATTTGCTTACTAAAGCAACCCAAGCTACTGTTTTGTTACTGATAATAAATTATGCCAAATTCTTTATTATAATATAATTATTCCATTGCAAAGTCAGAAGACAGATATGAAATTATAATAAAGTTTGGATGGAGGGGCTAGCTGTATGCTTAATTTCCGTATAAGACACAGTAGATTGGTTCTCCACCAGGGCGGCGTTGGCGTAGCGGCGGCCAGTGATAGACACCGATAAAGGCGGGAGAAAGTTAAAAGCTATTGCACTGCTACTATTAATTTTTCGGATACAGTGGCTGGTTGTGCAGCCTATGTGTACAAAATGGGGACTGAAACACTAAAATAAAGGATGGGATAACGTTTCACAGTTAAACAAGACATCCTTATGATACTGCAATATGATGCACATTTTACGTGCTCAAGGTCCCAAATCTTGCTTTACAATTATTTTAAAATGATCAGCAGTAGATATACTGTTTCTCTCAAAGTGTTTAATGTTTTCAACAAATTGATGTATAAGTGCACTAGTTACTTGTTAAATTGGAAAAAGGGTCAGCTGAGCTGCAGAAGATCGAGACTGTTTTCAGAGCTAGATCCACTTGTAAGCCATATAAAAATAAATGTAGCGCATTTATCTGTAAATATTACTGGAATTTTCTTTAGCCTAATATCATCTGAATTTACAAAACAGTTATCATCCTATGGACAAGTTATATTAGGTGAGTATATTTTGTTTGTAAAGTCTCAAGCTACAACTCTTGAGACCTTAGAATAATAGTATTTCTTCGAAAGTATTATCGTTCATTAATGTTTTACATCTTTATTCATAAAAGTTTGTACAGGTAAATACTAATAAAGAAGAAAAAGTGCACATCAAAGCTACTGCACCATTATGTGAAGCTGCCGTCATCGGTGTCTATTTCTGTAAAACCTGGCTGCCTGGGGTCACACAGGCCGACGGACCACATAACCACTCCATCTGAATAGAGCTCAGTGGAGTTAACGCATGAGTCGGGGAATTTAACTGCCCTCACCGTAATAAAACTTGAATAGTAATGAATCCAAGATATATGGACGTCTGTTGGGGTCTTATGCTTCATCAATAACGTCTTTAGAGTTCTATATGGCTTATATATATGTTTCAGTAAGCTGTACTGGGTCTCATATGGGAAAACTTTTACACATGTATCTCCACTACCTATCACTTTTAGTTATGCAAAATACAGCTAAGAAACATTAGAATAGGATATATTATATTTACCATGACTGGGTATATGTTGGCTATAAACAAACAAATAAACTTACAACTCTATCATATTCATAGATGCGCTACACGACGCAGACAGACATTTAAACCACACTTGTATGCTGCAACATATTTTGACAGTGAAATGACAGGAGACGGATCAAGTAAAGAGGATTCATTATTTAATATTCAGGTTCATCAAGTTATGGTACTCTGTTCGCTTGTCACTTGATCGTATTGTATGGTTGGGTTGTCTCATGGAGGTATATTATATTATACCTCCATGGCTTGTCTCTAATATTATTGTCATTATACAATATTATTATGTCAACGGTGACTTAAAATATCCGCTTGTGTTCTCTGTGAATCGTGTGAGTTTGTTTACGTGCATTTTCTTAATATTTCACAGCAGCTTCTTTTTCTTAATATAATAACCACATAGAAAGGGCTATGTGATAATAAATAAAAGATAAAACATAGAAATGGGTATATAATAACAATAAAAAGATAAATTAAAGTGTAAAATGTTGGGTTTGGGTGGGTGGCTAGCGTTGGCGTTCCTGCGCAGCACCTCTGATCGTTGGTTGCCGAGGTGTTGACGACGCTACACTCTAACATCATATTATTATTTCACCAATTACTCGGTGACATTTCACATCTGCCTCGGAATATAACTATGGCTGACACCACAACCTTTACGCACACAAGCATGATATAATTCAAGAGTTCCTTGTGGGTAAAATAAAGTGTTGGTTATGGAGTTATGGGGAGTAATGGCAAGGGTTAGCCTGGGTTGTGATTGGCCCACCATGGATTTTAAAAGCATTTAAAACCAACATGGCTTCAGAGGGACACACTACATGAGCGGATAGCGGTGGTGCCCTGGTGTAAATGTGAATGTATTAACCCTCTCCTGTGGTGTAGTGTTGGTGTGATTTACCTTTGCCACGGTGTAAGGTAATAGTAGTTGTTGGTGTTGGTGGGTGTGTTAGGTGCTGGCAAGATAAAAGACAACATTTGGCCTCAGTGTTATAACCATATGTGTTGTCAACCCCGGGGGTGCTGTAATAATAATAGTGTGTGTGATGTGCTGGCCTATGTGTTGTTGTTTTGTTGTTCATCTTAATGTTGCAAAGAAGAAAATATAGACACATCATGGATTGAAATGCACACACCCCATATTCTAGAAATCGTAAAGGAGACATTCACTCACTACACACATATTGGTTGTTAATTATAGTAGGGGCGAGAATTAAATACTATAATTATTAGTATGACTATCCAATAACTTTTTTGGTGTAAACTCTAATAAAACGTAAGGAAAGTGAAAATACGTTCATATTTATTAAAGTTTCTATTTGATAATGATAAGTGTATATACCCACTATCTTGTCTTGAGAGCAGAAGGTAAAACAAAATTAAAAAACAAAGTTAAATATCATTAGAGAAAATCCGAACTATAAACCAAAAAGAAAAAGCACCATATTAAAGTTTTAAAAATATGGTAAAGAAGAAAATAAGTGGCTCTAAAATAATGCCTGAAAACTAACTTAGGCTGACAATCATTATTACATCTGTATATGTAATTATTTTGTGTGTGTGTATGTATGTTGACAAGTTAGTATACATACACAGGTGCTGATTGAGTATTACAGTAATTACTCAGGAAAATTAAGAAAATGGAGGACTCTAGTGAGGTGCTGGTGTGTGCTGCCGAATATCTCAAAGGTAATATATTTTTCTTGTTTGTATGTCTGTTTAATTTGGTATTTATCTAGACTATTGCCATTTTTTAGCAGTGTTGCCAGATCCGGCTAGGTCCCAGTATTTTGCCCCAGCCAGTTCCTGGTACTTAACCGCGGTTTGTTCCCGGTAGTTTGCCCAGGTTAGGTCCCGGTAGTTTGCCCAGGTTAGGTCCTGGTAGTCTGATGCAGTCTAGGTTAGGTAAGGTCAGGCTATTTTCAGAATGCCCCATTTGAATATGCCTTATCTTGGAAATGGGGTATTTCCGAAGAAAATGCCATAGAAAAAGTGTCTTAGACACTTGTAATAGAATAGATAATTACTTTTTAATTTTACTATGACAATACACAACCGTAATGAACCAATATAGTTTTCTAGTGTATTTTTATTGATAGTTTATTTTATTTTTATAGTTACAGTTAGTTACACACATGGCGAAAGGGTCGGTTTTATGTTTTTTATTGACCTACAGTTTACAATTCAAAGTGTGTTTTTTTTTTTTTTTTTTTTTTATGACCTACGTGGTACTCAAATTATGTAGATTGCCATAGGTCTTCAAAAAGTACCAGTATAGGCTACTTGTATTTGTAGGTTCAGCCACCCATGAAAATATAACATATGTGATTTTTCGGCAGTACGAACCATGTTGACATTACACTGTACGGTATTTGTTACATTTCGACATTAGGTAGGATGATTTATTGAGAGGGCCATATGCAAGAATGTCTGTAGTGGTGATGAAGGCGTGGTACTGGCACTGGTATATTGGTTCTGTAATGTGTTTATGGAATCATCGTGCCGGTACCCCGCCATCGTCAACATCATGAATATTCTTGAATATGGCCCTAAGAGCAAATATGGACACCCTAACAACTGCATCTGTGTGACCGAGGAGCCTGGCGGATGCCCAGAGGTATGTGAAACAGTAGACATGGATTCAGTGATAGCCAATTTTATTATTTTTCTGTGAGTTTTGTAAAGAAAATTATTATCTGCTTCTCGAGTGCCAATTGTTGATATACAAATCGGTGAACTTGGATAAGTGTCCCATGCGTTATACAGTACTGGTATTGGCAGTGTCCAACAAGTGTCACAGAATTATCCACTGTTGTAATTGTAATATTAATCTTGATTTTGTTTTGAGGGGACCCGATTTCATCAGGCCAGGCTAATGCTAGAAATATGGTACCAGTATTGGTCATCATTATGGTCAGGTTAGGTCCCAATGCATTGCCAAGGTTATTTCCCAGTAGTCAGTCCAGGTTCATATTAGGTCAGGTCAGGTAAGGCTAATTCTAAAACTTGGCTCAGGTTCTCGATTTTCTAACACAGTACATATGACATGTTAGTTTGGGCTTTCCAAACTTTAAAAAATTATACCTGCTGCTTGTATTTTTTTATTACTAAATTTTTTTAATTTTCTAATTTTATTATACAGCTGTATTGTGCTTAGATCACAGGAGATGCTTTTATTCATCCAAAACCCTGATATTCTTACACTTTCCCTTAAAATTGTTGGGTTGGAGGGGTATGACCAAAACTGCATAGGCCTATAGTATTTCCGCAGTAGCCTACAAGGATGTTAAAATAGCATGAATCACATGAAAAATGGTACTAAAAACTGTATTTAGCCTGGAAAGCTTTTTCATTTGAATACAAAAATTTACCAATATGATTTTGATGTGTTAGTATTAAATGAGAGAAACTGTCAGAATCACACCCCCAGAGCATGTTTATATAGTACCATACAGTACAGGTTTACTGTAGCTGATTCAGAGATATAATTGTTAGGTACATACATATAAAACATGATTAATAAAGGGAGTAATAAACATATTTCAGAATAAATTGTTAAATAGGGTTAGTACAGTACAGTGACTCAGGACGTTTAATATATTTCACTACCACCTTAAAAAAACTAAAAAAAAATACTTTCCAAATCAATAACAATGGGACACATGTATAATACCGTACTGGATGGCTATGGTCTTTCAGATTGTGATTTTCTGATATTATAAACTACCGTACCATATTGCCAGAGGAAATTTTTTTTCACTGCTATTCCTTTTGGAGATTTGAAATAAGATATTGGGATTCAGTTATCGCTATCAGTGACTGGGACAGCCAAACCAATGAACCTTGTGTAACCTACAGGCTACAGTATATCAAGGCAAGCTTTGGAACTTCATCCAGTCTAGTGTCCTTTAAGGCTGGTACTGCACAACCTCCTTACCTTGACCTAGTGTTGTTCAGGTCACTATTATACTTTTACCAAATAAATAATGTACAGTATGGTACAGTTTAGTTGCCTTGATTTAGGTGTGTACAGTAAAAGAATTGCCATAGGAGAGATATATCATAATTCAAAACCTCAGAACAGACAAACCTATGGATTTATCATGCCTACTGTATTGTATGGTACACTGTTTCTCCACAAATGCAAAGCCTCGAGTAGGCCTAC
Source organism: Petrolisthes cinctipes (assembly GCA_033782935.1). NCBI lineage: Eukaryota > Metazoa > Arthropoda > Malacostraca > Decapoda > Porcellanidae > Petrolisthes > Petrolisthes cinctipes. Next base: position 115,994 of record JAWQEG010003642.1, on the reverse strand, counting down.
AGTAGAAAAATTGCCCCAGGCTGCTGGAGAAAGAATTGGCAATTTACAGTAGCCTACTGGTACTCAGTCCTGTTATGACATTGATCACTTAGTGACAGCTATAGTTATACAGAATTATGCACAATATTACAGCAGTATACCATTAACTCATTATGCATTAAATTCATTAGGAACTGTTGACCATATGGCATAAGGCGAATTTGCCATTTATGGCTATGAGTGCAGTTAAAATGGCATTGTGTTAAAGAGCTATTGACAGTGGCTATTGTTAATTAGGCCTTATCCAGGAAGCATGTTTATTGAAGGATTCATAGTATTATAATCTTGGACATTTTTTCTACTGATTTGTTGATACTGGGGTTGTATTTGACAAAGATTTTTGTGAATACAAGGACATTCTTTTCATAACTTTTTTGTGTAAACATATAGGCTATCGTAAAGGTCCATACATTCTGACTGTATATTCTTTATATTTGTACCTTGTATTTTAGTGAAGTGTTCAGACTTTGCAGTTGGATTTCACTTCCTGCAGTTTGATAGAAATGTCTGAGAATCTGTTGAGAGTACGGCAGCCAGATTTACATCGTCCTTCAGGCTCATGTAGTTTAAAATTAAATTACAGTACAAGATTTCAGGATGGTTTATTTTGAGGAAAGATATATAGAAGAGATATGTGTGGTAGTTTTGATAATTTTTATCAGCTTAATAGGCCTACTGTACAAGTATGTGTATACAGTACTTGTACAGTCGTGGACAATAATAATTCATCCACATATGGATAACTCAAACAAATTGCTCCCTAATGTTTTCACATTTTCATATGGTGTTGTTTTGAATAGTTGCTTGTAGTAAATTAGATGATGTTCACCTATTTTTTGGAAAGTTCCTCAGCTAGCCTAACGAACGGGATATAATATTTTTTTTACACGAGTCACTCCAATGTGGATGGTTATTATTGACAACGACTGTACTTACTGGTATATAATAATACGATACCGTTTGGTGTTACCGTATCTTGTCCTGTTATATTATTACCGGCAGGATATGATTTAATGAGTTGAGAGTGTAAGTTTGTTTTTGAAGGTAGTTTAATCAAGCAAGTCCTTTTTTTCTCCCTCTTCAGATCGGTTGTACTTTGTGACTTTACGGACATCTGGCAGGCCCCGATCTACCGCTAACACCCACTACTTCTCCATTGACGATGAACTTGTATACGAGAACTTTTATGCAGATTTTGGCCCTCTTAATCTGGCAATGCTCTTCCGATACTGTCAGAAACTCAACAAGAAACTGAAGGTGAGTTGATAGCAAAATTATTATCTGGTAGGTTATAGTTTTCTGCATTAGGCCTATTCTGCAAGATCCTGGTGGAGGTGTCTGCAGGTTTCTGGGAAGGGTACTTCCATTTTACCGGTTAGTCTTAGGTTTTGTAAGGCAGCTAATACCTTATGTAGCCTACGTGTAAAGCTTAGGTAGCCTAAATGTATCAAATGTTACATGTTGGCCATATCAAGGCCTTTTATTGGAAATTTTGTTGTGTGGGATCGTGAACAGCTCGAAAAAAAAAAAATTGGCTTGTTGCTTTATATTTTGGTCTTTCATATTTTTGATAGGCCTATATATAATAAAGTCTGGTATACTATCACGGGAATATAAATTAAAGTTAAACATTAGCTAAGTTCTCTGCCAAAGGGATTAGCTATTTTAGGAATTAATATAATTTTACCTGGGACACTACCACATTGTAATTTTACTACTGGCGAATAAAATAATTTTGTCTAAAAATACAGTGGCAAAATTCTTAATCGTAAATAAACTCAGTTTAGGAGATAACAAACGTCGTTTATAACAAAGCAGTGTGGGCCTGCTAGAGGCTACACGAGAGAAATTTGTGGCTTCTTTGGACAAGTTGGACAAGAAGAGAAAGAGGCCTGCTGTACAGTACGTGTGGGCTGTGTGTGTGTAGGTGATGGTGGAGGTGAGACGGGGTGAATGGCTTAGGCTACCCTGGTGTGGGCTGGTTGGAGAGAGCCACAGACTGTCTGCTTTTCCTGGCCCACCTTCACCTCTCACCTCCATGCCGTTTCATTCTTGCTTCATAGGCTACAAATTTACTCACACACGAGTACACGAACCATTATTCTTGTTTGTTCTGACTTAACGTTACCAGTACATGAGTTTGTTTCCCCCTTATGTCGTCCTCTAACTGGTAGCGCATTAAGGTCGATTTGCATTAAATATGGGAAACAATACTATTAAATTTGAGGAGCTTGTATTGACAACGCATCACTCATACTGTGATGTGAAGAGGTTATGCGCTGTGTATATTACTGGTAGTAATGCCTTTAATTAAATTCCTGTGTCGTGAGTACATGAACTTTTATCGTAATTATTCTTGTATATTGGGTACTTGATCATGCACTTTAATAATACACTGCACACAACGAAATTATTAACAAATGCATAAATTTTCAGGGTCAAACGTAACTGGTTTTGTGTAAGCGTTAAATATACATGGCCAAAATAAACTATCCTATGCAAATTACGGCAAATGGTCAGAATTCCACAGCTACCTTAAATTCCACGGTCGGGTAGGATTTCACGGCTCGTAAAATTTGTCGGCATGTTAATACTCCATACATTTTCCTATCGTTGCTGACCTATCACTGTGCAACTCGCCCCCCCCCTCCCCCTCCTACACCCTAGGGAACAGCTCTAGTCTGCAGAGAGCCTAGTAAGGATTAGTGAAGCATTAGAGAGCAGCGAGGTGGGGAGTATGTGAGACTTTTATTTATTTATTTATTTATATGCCTTCTAGACTGTCAGTACGGTAGCCAGCCTGTGACTTGTGATGCTTCCAATATTTTACATCATTTTCAAATGAAGCTGCCAGGTGTTGTTTGCTTCACATGTGTCACACTAAATGAGTTTTGGGTTGCTATCTTTCTGCCGCACTTGACAACACATTGCAGAATGTTTTATACATGTCACTTTGTGGAGAGAGCAGCTATACCGTCGTCATTCACTGGATCTTTGAAATGGTCCGGCATCTTCCTCTATGTTATGAGTTGATAACGATATAGTGGGTATATATATATTTTCTTGACGAGGCGGTGGGGCCAGGATACACTAAAGAACGGAGAGAACGATCAGATCGCCTAAGATAAATAACGAGACATTTGACGTGGCCTGGAAGTGACGTCCATTCGGTACACAGTCGACTTGATCACGCTATGCACTGTGCTATCGTGTCCCCTTCCCCTTGCCTAGTAATTCCTGCACATCCATAATAGTGTTTGAGTCAGGACAAATTCCGTGAGTGTGTAAATTAAGTCAAGTTCTCCTTACGTTTGCGTGTCCCGGTACCTGTGATCTGGCAACTCGTCCATCGATCTAACAAGACCGCCTTTGTTTTCTTTTTTCTTTCTCGTCTGGGCTGGATAAAAATAGATTAGCCTACCCGTACCTGTGCTCATTCACTAACTTTGAAAGGATTGAGACATTGTATCTGTAGAACTTACACCAGGTAGGCCTAGATTAGAATTTGATGAAGTTTAATGAAGGGGATAGGGAGTATATAATATAGTGTTGGTAAATGTGAAGTAACCGCTTTCTCCAAACTATACCAAGAAGCAGGACACCATTATTTGTGTTCATTTGGTCCAGTTTCCGACCCAGACACTCTTACTAATTGTTTCAGCTGTCCTTCCTGTCTTTCTCTTTCGTTTTTTCTTTTCGTTCGCTCTAATGTACTAAAAGTGTATTATCTCCTTAATTATAGGATTCATGAAGTTGCACCAGAGTAGCTAACATGGTCTATATTGTCTGTACAAACATCCAAAGAGCAGCAAAGGTAACTCGGTTGCATCAATGCTTTGTTTATAATAGTTGTGAAATTTAGCCTTCCCAATATGGTTAGGTAATATTCTGTTACAGAGGAAAAAGTCTTAACATGTTTTTTATCTAGTTACCTGCACCTCGTATTGATCGTGACTGTACAACACACACAAAACACATTCCTCCCTTGGGTGACTTACAACTCCTCGTCGATGCAACAGTCGGTGTTAGATGTCTGCCTCACGGAAAGAAACACAGCATAGAGAAGCGAAAGTTATGTTACACTGTTCGTTTCTTCAGGATAAAATAGGTAGAGTAGGTCTATGGTTATTTTAAGTCGAAGGAAAATATAAACTAGTTAGTAATGGCTTTAAGTTTGAAGTTATTTTAGAGAGGACGGCTTGTTCATATGAAGGGTGTGAATGGGAAGAGTAGGCTAAACAAACATGAAGTGGGACAAGTGTGTGGAGTGGATGTAGTGGCAGGCTGTTGTCGTTGGGTCTAAGTGGGTGACGGGTGTGGGGCACTCACTGTGGTTGTAATGAGTGGGTGACGGGTATGGGGCGGTGGTTGTTGAATGGGTGACGGGTGTGGAGTGGTGGTTGTAATGAATTGTTGATTGGGTGACGGGTGTGGAGTGGTGGTTGTAATGAATTGTTGATTGGGTGACGGGTGTGGGACGGTTGTGGTAATATATTGACTGGGTGACGGGTGAGGGGCAGTACCGGTAGTTGTAATGAGTTGTTGATTGGGTGACGGGTGTGGAACGGTGTTTTTTAATGAATGGTGTTGATTGGCGTGCGGGTGAGTACCAAGAGTGACGTCAGAGGAGAGGAGTACACTGTGTTTATGGTTAATGAATGAATGAATGTGTGTGTGTGTGTGTGTGTGTGTGTGTGAATGGTACAGTTGCACTCAAATGTTATGTCACCCATTTAGAGTCCTCGATAAGTTGTGATAATGAAGAGGTTTGACTTTGTGATTATACAGTACTATCAAAGACAAAAGTCGTGTCGCTATCTTATCCGATGATTTAATGTAACTCGTGAAACATAATGAAATCCCCACCACAATAATGTCCGTGCCCAGTATGGTTAGCTCTGCCATATGTTTCCACCAAATTCAACGACACGACTTTTGTCTTTGATAGTACATGCAGTTACATTTTAGTGAGTACCGATATACAGTACAGTACATGAATAGTGGTAGACCTTCACCTACTCACTTTCTCAGAACTAATCAGGCATTTCAGTAACAAGACACAGAAGAAAGTAGAATAGTTATGTCAGGACTTTTGACGATATATTTACAAGGCATAAGAATGTTGGGCGAATTTCACGTGGGTGTAGGTCCCATGTGGTAAATTTCATAGCAATGCGTATTGGTGAAAATGTTCGATAAGTATAGAGTATAGGTTCCTAAGTGTGATAAATTAGCTCTGTAAAGGTGGTATTTTAGTGGTAAACATAGTATGTGCCTTGAGAGGTGGTGGGAAGGAGGTTGCAATGGAGTTTTGTTGTCGATAAGGAATGAAAACAAGTTGAGGCGTGAGTGAATCAGCCCCGGATATTGGGTACCGAAGGAGTGAGGTACGGTAGCTGATCCGTGTGGGTACGTACGGTTGATTGCAGGTGGTGTGATGGATCGGGGGAGGTCGGTAATAATATTTTTATGTGTGTGTGTGTGTGTGTGTGTGTACTATGGCACTTTGGATTGGACTGTGGATGTAGAGGCGTAAAAATAGGAGGATACGCTTCTTGTATGGTGTAGCTTATACTGAGGTGATGAAGTGTCGTGATTTTAGTGGATATAATTAGGATATATATGAGACCAAGGTGTGGTGGTGGTGGTGGTAAGAAAGGAAATGTTGTTGTGATATTATGCCGTGGTAATGATAGGTCTGTGATGTTATAGTGTGTGGGGGGGGGGGAGTAGTGCGCATGTGTGTCAGAAAAGTTCAAAGGAAAATTTAATGTTGTGGGGATTGATGATGGAGTGGGTTTGCCGGGTGGTGTGGTAAGGGGTATGAGAGGGCTGGGTGGTATGGTAAGGGGTATGAGTGGTGTGGTAAGGGGGATGAGTGGGCTGAGTGGTGTGGTAAGGGGTATGAGAGGGCTGAGTGGTGTGGTAAGGGGGATGAGAGGGCTGAGTGGTGTGGGGGTGGATAGAGACAACTGCGAATGATAGTGGTGGTGGGTTTTTTGAGTGGGTGAGTGGGCAGAAACGGGGTGGGTGGGTTTATGCAGGATAGTGAGTGGGTTGCTGTGGTCACCCCGCGGGGCCTCACCAACAAGCATGATACGGGTCCCGCCCCACTCGCTACCCCTCTCCTCTCCCCTTTACCCCTCTCCTCTTCCCCTTTACCCTTCTCCTCTCCCCCGTTACCTTTCTCCACTCCCTCTTTACCCCTCTCCACTCCCTCTTTACCGCTCTCCTCTTAATTAATATTAGCCTACATGCCACTGGTACCTCTATTCTCCTCCCGGAACACCAAGTCCTTCCCTCATTCACCATCGTTACACTCATGTCTACTTTCTTATCACTCCTCCCGTTAACCCCTTCCCCCTTTAATTCCCCCTTCCCCGTTTACCCCTGCTTCTCATTACCCCCTCTCATGGGCTCCTACCATCTGTCTCGCCCCACCATTAATACACCCCCTCCCACCCTCCCATTGAACCCATCCCTCCCCACGTGGTTCCCTCCTCCTTGCCACTACCCCTGCCGCCCGCCCTACATAGTTCAGTGCAGGACCCCGGGCGAGGTCACTATCACGCACCAACGGCCAAATGGCACACCCCTGATACATAGGGACAGTTTTGGTCATTGTAAAGTGTAATCAGTCCAGGTACAGTTGGACATAGGAATTCGTGGTACAGCCCAGGTGGAAGATGCTTGTGTCCCTCTTCAGTAACCAGTGACTGTTATCTGGTACTTGCTTATCATCACCATCTCACATCATAGTTTCTGTCCCTGGTATATGTTATTGGTCGTAAAGAAATTTTATACTGCGAGGAGCTGAGCATAGCCTATTACACGTCGACTGTACCACGAATTCCTGTGCCCAACTGTACCTACGTGTCATTAACTCTTTGTTGATTTTTTTTTTTCACAGAGTTGATAGAGGTGTATTATTTGTAATCTTAAATTAGGTTATTCTCATTCCGTTTCGATAATAAGTACTGAATATATATTTATGTATACTTTAGAAAATTGCCTTCATACCGGTTTTTCTGCTTGTGCATATGCCAAATTAGTCCCTTGGTTCAGGAAATCGAGGTCTCTAATCTGTAACGGTGTATACCTTGCTTTTGTTGGACCCAGCTGTATAATATCATGTGCAACTAAGCAATCATAATACCTTCCAAATTATGGATTATTGATGCATGGTGGCAGTTAACCCCAATAGAGTTTGGATAGCAATCCTCCCAACACTTAACACCATTGCCAGAGGTTTAGTTCACGTTGTTGGTCATAATCTATTTTATATCATCATCAATACCCCATTTTTTTTTTACAAGGGGTGGGGAGGGTCTAGCGCCTGTGTAGGACCCCTGACAGACAAGGGGTCCAGATCCGAGGCTAGTTATTCCTATGTCATAACCTATTTTAAACTTGTTGAAAAATGGAATTTATTACTTATATGTTTACTGATATCTTTAGAGATCTTTATTGTGTAGGTTACTGTTTGCACTCGGCATATGTATAGGATTAAGGGGAGAACGTGTTGTGGACTATTTGGTGGGCTACTTATTCCCCCAAACTATGCCATGAAGCAGACAAGTATATAGACTACCTCAGTAGGCTACACGAGTGGAGAATCTGTTTTGTGTTCTAACACGTTTGGAGTAATCAATAGCCGTCCAGTACGCCCACAACAGATGACCCCTTAACTTTACGGTTATTACGATGTGCAGGTCGGTAGGTATGGGGTTATGTTATGAGTACTGCCTGCGCATTCTACGGTACCTGAAACATTACGAATAAATAGACACAGGAAATATGTATTGTACAGTCACGAACACTAATAAATATTCAGGTGTGCTTCGAATACCTAGAGACAGTATATAAATAAATACACAATAAAATCTCCATTAGAATTAATTCGTTGGTGAATTGGACTGTTCAAAGCTTCAACCAAAGATGTATTCTTATTAGTGTTAGTGAATGTACAGTTGGGGAATAATGTATCTGAACACTGTTGGCGGCTTCTGGCAACATCCCCAAAAGTAAACACATAAATGAAAGAAACTATTTATGAAATGAAGGATAACTTTTATTTCACTGTCTGTGATTGGTCGACGTCACCCAATATCAGTTATCCTTATGTAGTAATGAATAATTTTTGTCTAGTACTAACGTTTTTATTACTGACATTGTTACCAGAAGCCGCCAACAGTGTCCAGATACTTTGTTCCCCAACTGTACACTGGATCAAAAAAGTATCGCGCAGGTGGGGTCCGATGGTTCTGTAAATGATTGCTACAGCTCATGATAAACAAGCTCGTTTTCAGTAGCCATCGTCTTAGGTGTCAGAATGTTTCACGAGGGAAATGCGCGATACTTTTTTGATCGAGTGTACTTGTTATCATATATATAGAGTATGTACGAAAGAGGTCAGGTAGATCACAGTGTTGATCCTGATTATACCTTGTTTCGTATTGACAATAATCAGCTTGATGGAGTTTTCGGTTAATCTATCTGTACGACATAGCCTATAAGTATCATATATAGTGGCTTACCGGTACTGCCTACTCCACTACAGTAGGTCATTGCACATACTCTCACACCTGCAGTATTGATCCTTTACACAAAGATACCCTGACAACCGTGGGAGTGGATTTTCTGTCTTTTCCTTGTGAAGGGTCATTCTCCTGGTGGGTTATAAAGTGATAACGTACTCTCGTGTACGTAATTAGCAACACAGTCTACATCATGCATATGTATGAAGTAAGTAGCACCTGCATGCTCTTACTTCCATGATGGTGGGAGGGAGCTGCCTGGCTGGTGAGGTGCATGGTAGTGTTGGTGATAACGGGCAGCGTTATGCTAATCTTGTAATACACTACCCTACACCAGAGAGCCGAGGGAGGAAGGGTGGGTGGGAGAGGGGGATTCACTGTATTGGCTGTTAATAAAGCGTCTGGGTATTAGGTAACACTGCAGGCTTCCTAGGTTATTATCGTGTGCTTGTCAGGCAGGCAGGCAGGGACCCTATAGTGGTGGAGGCTGAGCAAATGTGGGAAGTACGAGTGGAGTTGGAGGATGGACGTAAATGGATGGCAGGTGTGGAGGGAATAGGCGACAGGTGGAGTGTAAAGTGAGATGTTGGAGGGGGGAGGGGGGACTACACCTACCTCATAGTACGACGCAGATAGTGACCATGTTAGGAGAAGAATGAAAGGGTGGGGTTAATTAAGGAACAAACTGTCGTCGACTCACCCTCCCACTGGGCCAACGATACTGACAAAAACTGGATTTGCTCCATTTTTGGCCACTCCATTGAAGTGGATTGACAGAGCTGTAGTTTGTGCATTCACCCCAGGTACCATATTATGTGTGGGACGAATGAGATAAAGAAATTAAGGGAATATTCTTTGGTTGGAGAATTGGAAGGTATCTCATTCCACCAAACTATGCTACGAAACAGATCCCCAATTAGTAACATTAAAGTCGTCTGTTTCCTGACATTGTTGGGAGGAATAAGTAGCCCTCCATTTTACCAAATAGAGAATCTCCCCTTAAGCGGTCTGGTACATATATGATGCGATTAAAAACTTGTACCCTTATAAAACTCCATGATTTCCTGATATCCTCGGTAAGATTGGTGGGCATGCATAAGTACCCCAGAGCGTATGGCAACCTTCATTCAGTCTTTTATTCCTGGATTTCCTTGTAAGTAATGGAGCTTAAGGGACCAGTGCTGTAGTCAGAAAATTGGAGATTAGTGAGTCCCTCAAACATTGATATGAAACACCAGCTATATTGAAGGAGCTTATTTCGTGGCATAGTCAGGAGGAATCGGAAGCCACCAGGTCTCATACACGATCACAGGGTCCTTAAAGTATTCAGAATATATTACCTGTATATGTGAGCATAGGATTGGCTTGTTTTATTTTTCGTTTGGTGTGTCGGAAAAACCTCAAGCCAATGTACACACACGCGTACCGGGAAGTATAATATATCGATGCAGGGTGTGATCGACGAGTATATACCGAAAAGATGTGTGTTTTTATATTGGCATTCCGGGAGGGTTGGATCGTGTATCCTCAGTTCTTACAACCCCCACTATCTATAAAATTATCATCCACGTTTGGAAACTTGCTAAGATTACACACACACACACACACACACACACACACAGAGCTATCTACATTAAGACGCAACAACTGACAACGTCTCAGTTGGTATCGTCGCTGGTATCAAAATGTTTAGACGTCATATCGAGTATTCACCGATACTTTCTGCATGGAGCGAGTGTAAACAGATACTTTTCCTACTCTGCTCGTTGTAAATTATTCTGTACATAGAGTTTGTTTATAGTTGAAATATTTGCTACCAGGATAATAGTTAGGTCTCCCGATTCCACTTCTCGTTATTGGTGGTGGTGGTTTGAGTGGGTTGTGTTTCTTGATTAGTGGTTATCCTTGCTTTAATGATGTGAAGTAATAAGCGAGTATGATAATTTAGTATAAGTAACGGAGGAGTTCCTTGCATAACTCTTTCAAAGTCATATTATACCTTACCGTATATGTACAGTCGCTGACATAAGATTCGTTCCGCCTCCTGTTCTTCATCAATTTGTAACGACAGTACGGAATACATAATTATAGATATTCATAATTTGGATGGAATTATCTGTGTTATGCATTTGAATATACCTACACAAATAATACCTCTCACAACCTTTAGATTTATTAATTATTATCCGAAAACAGAAGAGGACTCGTGTAATAGAACTTTTATCCGCAAGTGTATGGTCAGCGGTAAAAGTCCTGTCGCTACATCTGCCAAGTCATGAAGTGCAATATGGAATTATAAGCTTCACAGGATCGTACACAGAAGAACCAGAGAAGTTTATTAATTTGGCCCCTGGATATTGTAATTCACCACCATCCTTTATGACGTTATCCTTCAAGAATTGCTGAGCGAGGTGACACGACTTTTGCCGCCGACTGTACATACTTACGCAAGGTTGGTGCTGCTCCAAATCCCTTTCCTCTCTCTCTCTCTCTCATTCTCATTCTGGAGGATTTTGGTTGTGGATGGGTGCCAGAAAGGTAGAGCGAGCAGTCCAGTTGCTCAAAATAACAGGAAAAACAAAACAAAAATACACACAACAAAAAACACGAGCTTTCGGAATTGGAATACGGCCCATGAAGCAACCTGGTGAAATGTCCTATAACGCCTCCCAAGTACCGAAAGAATAAGAGTAGCAAGAGAGCCTTTCACTTTGTTAACACGTCACTGTTGTTTGGACGGGCCCTTGTAACGAGGTCGCAACAAAAGAGAAAGGAATTTGTTTACTTTTTGAGCCTTGGGAGAATTTTTTATTGTGTTATTATTTATATCAGTGTTGTTTGCTTAAAGTTTTACAAAGTAGCTATGGGTATTTTAGAATTATAACGACACCAGAGCTACAACCTTTAGTCCATCCATTGTATTTGTGACGCGTTTTATTATACCATCTCTGAATACCATAATTCTTAGGTGGTACAGTCATAATAAAAAGTCCTGTCTCTGGTGAATGAAAGTGAACCATTTGAGTGAATCTTATGAGCCAATATTAGAGACCAACGGCTATAGTTTCACATAATTTATCGAGGCCGTTTCTTTCGAAGGTGGTTAGAGGACGATTGAACGTGACTGTACATTCACCTCTGTAAAAGTGCCTCGCCTACACATTGACCGCATGAAACGACTACACGGACCAAAAAACGACGTTAACTAATATAACTCGCGGTTTTGTTTTAACCAATGGAAACATAAGTCGTGTTGTTGACTTCAAGGAAAGGGAAAGAAACGCACGTGGCAGATAGTTTTTCAGTAATTTTTCATCAGTACCGTATATTATTTTTATTTATGTATAGTATTTGTTTTGTTTTTGTGAGTGTAATTAGGTACAATACCTTGAAAATTGTGTACATTTAAGTGGACGGGCGAAATTTCTGAACGCTGTACCAATGGGTGTCGTTTTATTGATTCGTATGCTTCTCTGACTTTCATGCCTTTGTTTTATGTTATTACCATCTATACACCCACGGATAGATGTGTGTGTTGACGCCCCCTCCGTGTCCACTGACTGTGAACCACGAACCACAGTGACGTATAATATATGAAGCACGTGAGTTGGGCAAGTGAAGAAAGCCTGCGTGTGGGGATGAGGGGGCAGAAGGTGGCGAATCCTGTGTGTTAGGAGAAAAGAGGTGGGGAAAATGAGGAAGCCTGTCAGGGGGGAGGGATGGAGGTGGGGAATATGAGGAAGCCTGTCAGTGGGGAGGGATGGAGGTGGGGAATATGAGGAAGCCTGTCGAGGGAGGTGGGGGAAATGAGGAAACCTTTCAGGGAGGAGGGAGGGAGGTGGGGAAAATGAGGAAGCCTGTCAGGGGGGAGGGATGGAGGTGGGGAATATGAGGAAGCCTGTCAAGAGGGAGGTGGGGAAAATGAGGAAGCCTGTCAGGGGGGAGGGATGGAGATAGGGTAAGTGAGGAAGCCTATATGGGGACAAATGTGAGGTTAGCATGTTGGTGTGGAGTTAGGTCTGGTACACCCACGGATTAAGGTATTGACGCCTCACAGTGAACCATGAAAACCGTGACGTGTAAAACCGAAGCACTTTATAGTAATGTGGCCCCTGTATGGTTTGAGCTTTAGTAAGTGCTTCATTTTTAAACGTCACGGGCGGGTTCATGATTCACAGTCCGTGGGTGTACAGTACAGTCGGCGGCAAAAGTCCTGTCGTCACACTTGCTTCACCGAGGCACGCGATATTCATAGACTCGAGATTATTAGGTGTAGAAAACGTACGTATTTCTCGAGTCCATGAACACTGCATGTCTCGGTGAAGCAGGTGAGGCGACAGGACTTCTGCCGCCGACTGTACTTCATGGTTCACGGAGTAGGAGTCATCTTTTGTCCCATGTTGTACAGTCGGCGGCAAAAGTCGGGTCGCCTCACTTAGCGTTTCTTGAAGGATAACATAAAGGATAATCATGGAACTAACACATTCACCACCAACACAGCATTACGATATCAAAGGGACAAATTAGTAAACTACTCTGGGTTTTCATGTTACAAGCCTGTGAAGCTTATATTTCCATACTGTATTTCATAACTTGGCAGATGTGGCCACACGACTTTTACCGCCGACTGTACGTGTACGGTGCTTGAAACGGAGACGCCTGTTATTTACTATATGGAGAACAAGATAAAGTCGTGTCGCCTATTTTGACCACATTATTTAGTCATTTCCACTATAGGTGAAAGAGTATGATGAACTTAATTAGAGGGAGCTTGTTTCGTAGCATAGACAGGAGGAATTAGAAGCCTTAAGGGGTCATAAGGTAGAAATTTTCTTTACTGTTGTAACTTGGTTGAAAACACAGAAGTATCAGCATTTGATATTGTTGCTATCCATTTTGTATTGCGTCAGTACGGTGTAATATTATTGGGTGGGGGAGAAACACTTCCACCATCACTAATAGCTTAATATTTAGTGTTTATATTATAGAGTTTGTATTTATATTCATAGTTTATAGTGTCTACTCATGTACTTGGCAACCCTTCCCCACAATAACGGGACACCACCACCTCTCCCTCCATCCCTCCCTCTCCTACGGTCTCTCTCTCCTCTCCCTCACCACCACAACCACCCAAAAAAAAGTGAACATGATTGACCTACCCTTGTATGTCTGTTTTGTCTTTTTTACACACACATACACACGTAAATTCTCTTGTTCGTTTCTCTTGAAGCAACTGATGACTACTGTAACACACACACACACAGATAGACACATAAATTCTCCTGTTCGTCTCTCTTGGTCTCTCTTGACGTAACTGATGACTGCTGTAACGCCACACAGAGTCATTCATGAAGGAAGTGACTAGGCTAGGTGGGTGGGTAGCTAGACTGACTGACTGACTGCTTACTGAACACTGACTGTAGAACTGATGCTCATAGGTATCGTAGCTTACTCAGGTTTCTTACGTGTCTGTATGTTAGTGTTAATTAAAGGGGCTGGTACAGTGTTGGTGAATTTTGAGCAACTGATTCCTTCAAACTAATCCAAGCAACAGGTTACCATTATTTTTGTTGTTGCTGCTGGTCATATTTCCTGGTATAGCCCACGTTAGAGAAAGCAAGGTTCTCTATAATATACCAATAATTTATTAACCTCCTTAACTTGATTATATGACCAGTCGATTTTGTGTCGTCGTGTGTAATGCTGTGTAAATTGACGCCGATCACGGATACAGTTGTGACCATGAATAAAAGACATTTGTTTCAGGTCCTGCACACAAATATTACTAGGTAGTGGCTGGTGAGTGTGTTGGTGTGTATACAGTCACTGGCGCGTGAGTGTTGAACATTAGCTTGTGCAGGAGCAAGAACATATAATAATTGTATATCTCACTTATGTCTTGTCTATATTTATTTTTTACTTCCTACCATTATGTGCACTGCCAGAAATTCTCTCATTCATATTTACCGGTATGTATATCTGGTCAACGCTACCTGGTACCTAAATTTAGCCTCATTATATCTTGGTGCATAAGAAAAAATCAATTAACAGCAGAGCCCACTGGATGAGGTTAACCAGACATGCATGGTTTTTAGCAGCTGGTGGGTGGTGGTGGTGGTGGTGGTGGTATACGTCTCTGTGTGTATGTGGTATGTGGGTTAACTGCCTAGCGGGACCTAACACACACACACACAGACACAGACACACACACACACACATTCACCTGCCTTGGCTCACACTTACCTGTCTGCTTTGCCTTTCTGTTTGCCCAACCAACCACCCACTCCTTTGCTTTGATGTGTAGGCAACGGTATCTCACTCGCTGCTTGCTTGCTTGCATGTGTGTGTGTGTGTGTGTGTGTGTGTGTGTGTTTATCTCGTTTATGTCCTTCCCAACACGCTCCTTCCTTCTCATGCTTTTATATAAGATGAATTGGGGACTTCCTCTGCAGATCTGTTTCTTTCCCTGCTCTCTCTCTCTCTCTCTCTCTCTCTCTCTCTCTCTCTCATTATTCAGGCTCCTCATATTTCTCTTCATTAGTCTCCTTCCTGCTTCACCCTCTTCCTTTACAGTATATCTTATTCAGGTCTCTCATTTTCTCTGACTCTTGCCTCTCATCCTCTCCATATTGTCAGACTCTTTTCTCCCCATCTCCTCAGAGTAATTGCTGCTTCCTCCTCTCTCTCTCTCTCTCTCTCTCCACGATATATACATGCTGTGTTATCTATACTCTTCTTGTACTCATTTGTATATCGTTTTCTTGCTGATACTTTGTCTCTATACTACTTACTTTTATTTCCTGCTGATGTGTAGAGTTCAGAGCAGATGAAAGGGGGAACACATCCTCAGGTTCTGCATAGTAAATGTGTTTATGTTAAGAGGGTAACATAATACACTTTTGGTACATTAGAGTGACTTGATTCCTCCAAAGTATATATATATGCCTGGAAACATGGGGGCTAGGGGTAACAAAAATAATAGTGGCCTGTTGCTAGAAATAAATTGCTTCAGACTTAACCAGCATTGTAATATAAGGGGGGGGATTCTCTAAGATTTTGGTAAATTGGGGGGTTACTGATTCCTCCAAACTATGTCACGAAACATATCACCTCAGTGTTACTAATAGGGAATTTGTTGTTTCGTGTGAGAGTTTGGAGACTTCGCTAGCCCTCCAATTTACCACCAAGAGAATTTCACCTTAAACAGTATATCCCTCGCCTCCATATGATAAAGATTTAGGCATACAGTTAGAATCGATTTTATTGGTGTTGAATAGCTAAAGCAGTGTTTCCTTTTCATCTGCTGCTGGGAACTGTACTTGGTGTATCAACTCTCCCTCTCTACCTCATCCTCTTCCTGTCTTGTTACCATTCCCTCCCTTTTCCTGCCTCCTCTCCCTCTTAACTCCCCTTCCCTGCATGCCTCCTTTCCCTTTCATCACTCCTGCCTCCAACTCTTACCTCCCCTTTCCTGACTCCAACTATTCACTCCCCTTTTCTGCCTCCCTTCCCTCTTTACTTTTCTTTCTCCTGCCTTCTCTTCTTAACTCGCCATCCCTTCCTCTCCTCTCACTCCCACATCCCCGTCTATCCCTCTCACTCCCACATCCCCGTCTATCCCTCTCACTCCCACATCCCCGTCTCTCCCACTCACTCCCCCATCCCTCTCTCATCTTTCCCACATCATTTCCTGTCTCCTTATTCCTCTCTCTCCTTTCATGCCCATCCATCCTCACCATTATCCACTTCCTGTACAATATAGATAGGAAATACTTGTCACAATATAGGAACGGTAATAACAAGTTCACATATACTTATACTTTACGAAACGTTTCCGGAAAAATAATTCGTATAAGTATATAGCTATTTGGAAACCTATATACAGTATAATATATATGTATTATGAGTAGTTAACATTTTAGCGGTACTTAACCTTAATGATGCTTATTGATGATTATTACTGATTTATATGCATCTCCTCATTCAGTCATCCCCTTTTACATTCAGTGTATAATTATTGGTAAATTATATACAGTATACTTACCGGTACAGTAGTAAGTAAGTTCATCGCCTCACCACCACCCAACTCGTACCCGGACCTCGTACCTGGACCTTACTGTACCCATCTGCATGACGACAGAGTTCGGTCATCCTCCTGCTCTCTCTTAATGTGTGCACCAGTCATCACCCAGGACCCTCCCACTTGTACCTCTCACTCCTTCCTACACCACAGCCTGCCTGCCTCTCTCCCTCTCTCATCCTCCTCTCTCTCTCCTCTCTCTCCCCTCCTCTCTCTCTCTCCCCCCCTCCTCTCTCTCTCTCTCCCCCCCTCCTCTCTCTCTCTTCCCCCCTCCTCTCTCTCTCTCCCCCCTCCTCTCTCTCTCTCCCCCCTCCTCTCTCTCTCTCTCTCTCTCTCTCTCTCTCTTCTCTCTCTCTCTCTCTCTTCTCTCTCTCCTCTCTCTCTCTCTCTCTCCTCTCTCTCTCTCTCCTCACACACACACACACACACACTACACACACACACACACACAAGCACACAGGCAACAGGTACCATTTCATCTTAACTTGTTGCACTTAAGCTTACCGACCCTCCCTTCAGAAGGTAGGAGCGTGACTGCAAATAATAATTACGTTAAATGCGTACTAGTGTAACCCAGTCATTGTCACTGCAGGTTGGCCCTTCCATTTGCCATACTTGTCTTGTGGCAGCCTTGACCTGCTGAGGCACACCCTGTAAGACAAAGCCATTGCTACCACGGTCTGCAGCTAATTAGAGAGAGAGAGAGAGAGAGAGAGAGAGAGAGAGAGAGAGAGAGAGAGACGTGGAGGCCAGTGGAGGAAGAGGGAGAGAGAGAGAGATAACGATAACCTTATGAGTTTAATTTCTTTCTTATGAGATTAGTTTCCTACCTGTAATGACTTCTCTGCTACCAGTAATTATTATAGATAGCACCGACCCCTTCATGGCCGAGATTCAAACCCTTACACCACTGCTCTGTGATCGTTAGTGTGTGTGTGTGTAATATATATAGTATTTTGCCGACCGAGACCGACACTTTTTGTGGTCCTAATCGGATATCATTCCCAGGGGAAAGCTGTGAGTCCCATGAAATTATTAAAGTTTTATTTCACGTTTTCCCAGTGTCGTTTTTTATTGTTTCAGTTGTGGAAATTCTTAGACTTAGACAGACGAAAGATTATAATATTAGTTACGGTGTATCACGATATAATGAACTTAGCAGTGCAGTTCGGAGCAGATGAAGGGGGAAACACTGCCACAGCCTCTACCCACTTAAGTAGATTCGGTTCTAACTGTCTGCCTTTTCTCTGTCATACTGGTGGTAATGCATATACTGTATAGTGCTGAGCATAAACAAACCACAGTGAAGGATAATTACCTGCTGACACCCACTGTTTACTTGTAGCTGATGAGGCAGTGATTCTCTTTCGTACAGTATGTTCAGAACTGCATAGACCACATACGGTAGTTTCCCCGGGTCCTTAGGAGGTGTTCTGGTAGAGAGAGAGAGAGAGAGAGAGAGAGAGAGAGAGAGGAGAGAGAGAGAGAGAGGAAGGATGGTAGTGTGGTAGAGGGAGGGAAAGGAATGGAGGTGGTGTGGTAAAGGGAGGGAGAGGAAGGAAAGTGTTCTTGTATAGAGGGAGGGAGAGAAAGGAAGGTGGTGTGTTAGAGTGGTCAATACCTATCTCATTTTCAGGATAGTTTATGTTGGGCTCGAGTTTTTAAGAAGAGTCGTGTTGGTTGTGTCCTCCCCGGGGCGACTCTGACAGTGTGCCTGGTCATCACACACACACACACACACACACACACACACACACACACACAGAGAGAGAGAGAGAGCAGTGTAGTGTAGTGTAGTGTATAGTGCAGTGCAGAGTAGTGTATATTTCTTTATCTGTAATACTTGTAGTGTTTAGTTAGTTTATACCCTTTAAAAAATGTCTAGCTATTTATCGTCCTATGTAACCTGGTTCTGTCTTAAATGCTTATTACTGTATTGTAAATAAATTTGTATCAAGCTTTAAGCCATTTTCCCCGAGTACAGGCATCCGTCTGTTGCCACTCCGCCGCGAACCCATAGAAACTCAATGAATTCTCTTCCAAACGACCTTGATACTCAGGACGTGCTTCTCAGCCCGTAGTCTGCCCCCCCCCCCCCCCAGTCCCCACAAGCCGTGCCCAGGGAAGGAGTTCAATGCTGCAGTAGAAAGTTGGTCTGGGGGGTTCTCTCTCTCTCTCTCTCTCTCTCTCTCTCTCTCTCTCTCTCTCTCTCTCTCTCTCTCTCTCTCTCTGCCAAGTTTATTACAGTATAATTCCTTGTTTCACGCTGTCATGTGTGTGTATTTTACGGTTTGCTAATGAATTAGTGTATAGTAAACCCTCATTATGCACTGGGTATGTGGGTGTGTAATGTACAGTACAAAGAGGGTTAACTATATACACAGATTCATTACAACCAGTGCAATACACACCCATATCACTATTGGAAAACGAGGAATTACTTATATGGGTGTGTAAGGTATAAAAAAGAGGGTCTACTGTACACTGATTCATTTCAAGCAGTACAATACACACGTATCACTATTGGAAAACGAGGGATTATTTTACACTTGCCAGCACTTATAACTGGTACAGGAAAAGAGGAATGACAACGCTGACTGTACCGGTTATAAGTGGTGGCAACTGTACATGGGTGCGTAATAAAATATACAAAGAGGGTTTTAGAGTACACAAATTCATTACAAGCCACAAATTCATTACAAGCAGTACAATACAAAACCATAACACCTGTAGGAAACAAAGGATTACTATAGTGAGTTCTGGCTCTTACAGTACGTTGTGTTAACCAAGGCTAATTTGATTGGATGTAAAAGTTACCGGAACCAACCCTGCCGTAAATATAACTCTCTCTCTCTCTCTCTCTCTCTCTCTCTCTCTCTCTCTCTCTCTCTCTCTCTCTCTCTCTCTCTCTCTCTCTCTCTCTATTTTCTTTAGAGAGAGAGAGAGAGAGCAACCACTACAATGACATGTGTGTAGTGGCATGACAAGGGCAAACAGACAACAACAACCCCACAAACACCACCTATAATACTCCACCATCCATGAGCCGCACCCCTGCATGGGTAAAAACTGGCCCCCCAGCCTATATGTGGGTCATCAGCCGGGGGTACACACACCTACTAGGGTGAACCACGCCCCCCTACCCTCCCTATCTCCCCATGGCCCCTTATGACCTATACCCTCGACACCTCACACTATATAACCTACCTTCGACACTTTACTCTATATAACCTACACTCCCATACATATAATACACAACAGTACATTCGTCGTATGTGGTGTGTATTCCTCCATATTCTACTCTTATATATTACATTTGTTTATATTACTCTACTCAACCTTGACACTTCTTATACTACATCACCCCCACTTCTTATGCGCTCTCTCTCTCTCTCTCTCTCTCTCTCTCTCTCTCTCTCTCTCTCTCTCTCTCTCTCTCTCTCTCTCACACACACACACACACACACACACACACACACACACACACACACACACACACACACACACACACAAACACACACACAAACACACGAGACATGACAGTGACCCCCCTCATATCCTATTCTCTCCTTCCTTCCCACACTCTCCTGACACTTCTCACCCTCATCGTCCACACCCAATACCGCTACATTCCCCCCCACCACCAACCCCACTCGACACTCCTCACTCAACACTCCTCATTCAGCTTTCCCTCCCAACAACACACACTCACACACAAGATTCTGTACCAACCCTATACCTGACATTCCCTAACCTTCACCCAGCATGCCTTTTACCCAGAGGTTACCGACCCTGTGGTTGCTGTGCACTTTTCTTGAGGTCGTGAAATGATTATTACGGGCGAAAAAGTTCCTTCAAAGGCTGTTTTATATAGCGTGTAGTGTGGATGCCCTATTTTCCCATCCATATATAAACATTTCCACTTTTATATAGCGTGCAGTATGGATGTTTTACTTTCCATCCATATAAAAACATTTCCATTTTTCGTCATCATCATACACACCCACACTGGATTCTGATATTCCTTTGCAGTTAATTTGTATATATGTTATATTTACTATTATTCATACAGGCGAATTCTTTAACCTCTTGACCTTTAGAAATAATTATTTTCCACACTAACCCTTCACGTTTTATCACTCACATCGTCTGACAACTTACAGAGTATATAATATATCGAATGCCGTATTTTCCTTCGTCAGGCTATTTCTGTTGCGTCGTGTTCTCCCCGTTGTATTGCTGTGCCTGCCTGCCTGCCTGCCTGTCTCCCCTTCCTGGCCAGCTGGTACACTCCTCCCCTCGGCAGTTCTTCATGTAGCTTAGCCTCCCTCCCCTTCTCTACCAGACACTCCTGTAATTTGTGTCCCACTCCCCCCTCTTCCCCACTACACTACACTACACTGCACCTTGTCTTCTTCCTCCCTCATGTTCCCCTACGGTATATCTCGTATTGTTCTCTCACGTTTATCAATCTCGTCTCGTTTCTCTCACGCCCCCCTGTGTCTCCTATTATTCTCTCACGTTATCAATCTCGTCTCGTTTCTCTTACGTCTCCTCTGTATTTATTTTTTATCTTCTCTCACTTCTCACATCGTCACATCTCACTTCGTCTACCTTCTCTCACGTCCTCCCCTCACACTGAGTTTCATCTACGTCTTTCCCTCTTTTTTTTTTTCTTTTTTTTTATATATATCTCTTTCCTTTCATTGCTCTCATGTCCTCCCATCTCTTCAATTCTCACTTCGCCATTCCGTTCTTGTTTCTTTCCTGAGTAATAATTTCCCCATTACCTCTTTATCTCCAGCTCCTATAACAATTCTCTCCACAATCTCTCTCCTTACCTCTCATTACTTACCTCAGTTATTTCCACTACTTCTACACTACCATTATTTTCCCATTATATCTCATCTACTTAAAGTAAATTTCCTTCCCTTGATCTTTCCAGGTTGATCATTCCCTCTTTTGTACTTACATTTTCCCATTTATATTTTTCTTCCTTTGTGCCTCTCAGTGCAGGTTTACATAGTACCCTATTCCTGCCACACCCTTGTTAAACACACACACACACGCACGCACGCACGCACGCATGCAGACGCACCCAAACATGCTGGTGTGGTAGTTGAAACGAATGTGATGAGATGGTGATAATGGTATGGTGTGTTGGTGGTAGTGATCACTGATGGGGTGGTGTATTAATGGTGTTGCGTGGTGTGTTGGTGGTGGAGTGTTAGTGTGATAGTAGTGAGTTGGTGGTAATAGTGTTGTGGTGTGTTGGTGGTGGTGTGGTGTGTGGTGTTTTGGTGGTAATAAAGTGGTGTGTTGGTGGTGATGTGTTTTTTGGGGATGGTGTGGTAGTGTGTACGTGGTGATGTGTTGGTGTGTTGGTGGTGTGAGAGGTAGTAGTGTGGGATGTCTTTATGGATATGAGATTTTTTTATGCATCCGCTTTCTCCCGCCTATGTAGAGTAATGCCCAGAAAATAGACTTGCACGAACATCTAATATTACGATAGTGGTATGGTACAGTCGGCCTCAGGAAATCGTATACAACCCTGTGACATTAAGGGTTCGTAACAACTAGAAAATTTAGTATATTAATTTCCGAACACCAAACTTTTCTAGTAATGTTATTTGGGTAATACTTGAATCAGTCAGTAGAACAATGCCTACAGTATGTGCAGAATAATGACCCCCTTTGATTAACTAAGTGCTGTGTTTACAAAATCCTGAGGGCGACTGTACACGTTTTTTGTTTGTTTGTTTTGTTTTGTCACTGTTACCACATGCTTTTCTTGGTGGTATTGTCGGCGATTTAGAGAGCCTTTGGAATTCATTTAAACAGTACTATAAAAAAGATCCCCTACTCGTTCACTGATATACTTTGGAGGAATCAGCAGTCCTTCAAGTCACCCCCACAGCAAATATCCCCTAAATGTACTCACTGACTTTTGGGATACGAGAGAGAATCTATTTTACAAGCTGGAGGAAGTGTGGTGGATGGGAAGGAAGGAAGGAAGGGAGCGAGTTGATTAAATTTTATTGCAGGAGTGACCATGCACGCTTGAGGCTGAGGGAACTATAACCGTATATAGCGGGTCTGTAGTACGGTATACGGGTAAACAGACAGACGGCTGCACCTGTCACTTAAACATCTGCTGGTCTCTATAGCCTAGCCTAGCCTAGCCTAGCCTAGCCTAGCCTGCCTATACCAATGCTTAGGCTACACTAGAAAAGAAGGGAGTATGCTGGTAGTGATGGTGGTCGTGGTTTGTTTGTTGTTGTTACCCCTCACTTTCCTCCTCCTGTGGGTTGTGTAGGGTATTCGTCTCTTGTATATTGTAAGTAGTATTTATTTCCCTCTACGATTGTGTATTATGTCGTTACAGTTGAACATTCACAGTTTGGCACAAGGGGATTCTACCGTCATTGTTTTTGTTTGTTCAGTGTGTTATGACGATATAAGAGTTCTGCTTCAAATGAGCCTGTTTATTTTTATGCAGAAAGTTTGCTGGCCATCATAATGGTTGTCATTTTTACGGGGGAGCTACAGAAAGGAAATTAAGGTACAAAAAGCTCTACCAAATTTTTAATGGATTCCGGTTATGTCAGATCGTAATGGAAGTTATTACTCTTGTTATTCCTTAAACCCTTCGGATTAAATTACGGTAGAACTCGAGGTGTTTTGAGAATATCGTGTGCATTATTTTTCCGTAAGATTAGGACCTCATACCAAAACATTAATGGTGTTGACGATGGCGTAGTAAAGGTACGGTACGATGACTCCCTAGACACAATACAGAATCATACCAGAAGCAGACCATCGTTAACACGACGGGTTTTCTTGCATACGACCCTAAATATTGAGCAAAGTGTAGAGTGGAGATGCCAGGGATCACTGGAGGTCACTTTCACCACCTTTATTATTTTAGCCTAGACACACCTCGGTTACTTTAGACTATCATGACATGCTTCTATCCAACACTATAATATAGACTGTTGGAATGTAATTGACCGTCGTTCACCATGTTTTGTATATGGTATGGGTATAGTGACCCTTAATTAAGGACCTAGTGAACGTGTATGAGACCTGGTGGCTTCTGATTTCTCTTGAGCGTATCACGAAACAAGCTCCTTTAATGTAGGTGATGTTTCATGGCAATGTTTGAAGGACTCGCTAACCTCTAATTTTCTGACTACATCACGTGTGTCCTTGAGATTTGTTTACATTACTGATGAATGAAAAGAATAGGAATACTCAAGAATATAGACAGACACCTTAAAATTAGTGTCGGAATCAGCTACAATGTTTGGAAGGTGTAGAGTTAACCTATAGTATGAAAATATAGGGAATTACTTTAGGTATATTTGGATGTGGAATTAACCTATATATAGTGTGAAAATGTAGAGAATGATGACTAGAGATATATTTGGAAGCTATGTTGATGTTATGCTGAGACCTTACAAGCTCCATGTTGGGTACAGGTATATTTTTACATATTGTAGGTGCCTCCTCTGTATGCACCGTCAATGAATGTACTGTGCACGCTCCCCGAATGTTTGATTAGTCTGCCTACGTGCACAGGTGGTGTTTGTGTGGGCACCGTCCCTTTCCCTCCCTCCCTCCCTCCTTCCTTCCTTCCTTCACTCGTACCATCACCACCATAACCTACTTCCTCACCATCTCCACCACCATCATTTTTTCCTCATCACCATCACAACCCACCATACCATCCACCACAACCACCTTCACACCATCACCACCACAGCAACCCACTCCACCGCCACCATCTTCCCAACCATCAGCACACTTCCTCACCCTCGTTATCTCCACCTTCATCACTGTCTCAGGGCTGTGGAGTCGGATTCGATAAGCCGGCTACTCTAGGGTGGGTCGGAGTAAAACATATAACGTCTAGAGTTTGTTTTTCACAGACTCAAAAGCACTGCTCACCATCATTCACTCACCACCCACTCACTCACCACCACTCACTCACCACCACCACCACCACTCCACTTAATCACATCACCAATCACTCATTCACTCACCTGCATCACCACCCTACTTAGTCACACCACCCATCACTCATTCACTCACCACCACCACCACTCCACTTCGTCACATCACCAATCACTCATTCACTCACCACCACCCTACTTAGTCACATCACCAATCACGCATTCACTCACCACCACCACCCTACTCAGTCACATCACAAATCACTCATTCACTCACCACCACCACCACTCCACTTAAGTCACATCACCAATCACTCATTCACTCACCACCACTCCCCTACTCACCTCGTCACCTGTACCCACATCACTCTCACCCTCACTAAGGCCGCGTGACGACGTTAACCTCGCGAACAATGAGAGAAAGAACTCATTAAATTCCAAGAGACCTTTATATTGCTCCTCACTCTCTCTCTCTCTACTGCAGCGACAGACAGACAAACAAAGAGGAATTGCCTTACAGTATTTCACAGTTCCCATAACAACTTTGACACTTGACAGTCCAATACGTGAACACTAGACAGGCAGACAGTCTTGTGTCATATAAAAACGATACCTATAGTCACCGTTGGTTGACTTTATTCAAAAAGTACCAATGTAGAGAATAACATACAAGTAGAAATAGACCTAGGTGAGTACAAACATATATTATATAGGCGTACAGTTCTGTGTTGGCCTACGACTTGTGTCCCGGTAACTTAACTGGAATATACTTCCTAATGTTCCAGATAAGAAAGGGCATATCTTTGGCACGTGATTCTTGAGGTTATTCTCTGAATAAGATATATATAATCCACGAAAAAAAAAAAAAAAAAAAAAACCGCGATCGGTAAAGGTTAATGTTCTTATTAAATGTACTTTCGTTACCGGTAACCTTTACAAATTGACAGTTTCATTGGACATTATAATTTTCATTGACTGTACTGAAGATTTTCCTTTTACTTCTTGGGAACGCTGTACACACTATAATATACAGTATACTGTTGTAGATTGATAAATATATGAATGAGTACAGACAAACCGATGTATAGATACACAAAACACATGGAGGTAGACGGAAAGATAGACAGAAACATAATCTTGAAGGGGATAAGGTGTGGCACGCGTAGACCGATAAGCACAAGTACACAGACAAGGCAAACAGATTATTATACCAGAAAGTCTGACACTTACAAATATAGACACGGGGACATTGATACACACACCCCATTCATCTATTCATACACACAGACAGAAATAGACTCGGAGAACTTGATAAACACATCCATTCATACACACACACACACACACACATATAATAAAGAGTGGCGTAGACGATCTAGATAAATCCAGCTTTAAATATTAAGTGGGCGGTGTTTTAGTATACCAACCTCACCACTGCTCTCTCTCTCTCTCTCTCTCTCTCTCTCTCTCTCTCTCTCTCTCTCTCTCTCTCTCTCTCTCTCTCTCCTCCATCCCTCTAGTGTCCCTCCTATCCCCTCTTGTGTCCTCTCTTCTCTCTTTCTCTTCCTTTCTACTCCACCTCCTCTTCATTCTCTCTTCTGTCCAGCCCTTCCTCCTCCTCCTCTCCATCCTCTCTCCTCTCCAACTCCTCTCTCCTCTCTTCTCTACTCATCTCCAACTCCTCTCTTCTCTCCTCCTCCTCTGGTCGGCTCCCAGGTCGATAACTGGAGCCTCACCCGAGTCGACCCCCTCCACCCACACCCACACAACTCGTCCCTCACGCAACAACATTTCCGCCACTCACTGCATGTCTGCCTGCCTGCCTGCCCATGTAGTACCTCTACCCTCACCTCACACACGAGAGAGAGAGATAAAAAAAAAAAAAATGCCAATAATAAGAGAAAGGGGAAGGCCTTGTTCTGTATGATGGGGGACCCCAAATAGTGAAGTGTACCGTATTGTAGTATTTGTGTGTGTATTGTTTTGCCTATTGTGTGTGTGTATGTGTGTTGTTTTGCCCATTGTGTTGTGTATGTGTTTATGTGTATATTTTTTAATGTATGTGGTGTATTGTGATATGATGTGGTTGGTTGTGTCCTGGCTGTGTTTGCATGTGTGTGGGGTTGTTGATTTGCGAAAGTATGTGAAAGTGTTTTGGTGGATGAATCTGCTAAATAACAGTTATACAGGTGTACGGATCAGGCAGACCTCTCAGTCCAAATGAGGTAGTCTGGCCTAAATGGCACAGTATATGAGAGCCCATTACATTAAGTAGGAGAAATGGATGATGAAGATGAAGGGTCCCCTTACCCACCCTCCACTCATGACTCAGGGCTGTACATATATAGAAATAATGTGTCTCCAAGGACTCAAGGAAATGGGCCTACGAAAATTTTCGCAGGTAGGCCTAAATTTTTGTAGGCTAATTAGAGGAAGTAGTGTCGTATGGTATATTTCCAGTTGGCTTCTTAATTACTGTGCTAACTATATGCATTCCTTAACCTTTCATTAGTTATTATTGCTGAGAATTCCATTGTGGGGTATGTACAAATCTAACTAACCTAAGAAATTAACTTAATCAGGAGTGAGTAACGATTGCTGATAAACCAAACAAAGTGGTGGTTAAGACCAGACTCTAATGTAATTGAAAGTGTGTTGATGGAGAGAGGGAGTGGTGGGCAAGCGAGCACTAGTGGTGTGTAGTGAGCTATCCTCTTGCCACAGCCACCTTCCTCCCTCCCTCCCCCCTCCGTTGTAGAAGTCACGTATCACAAGGACACAGCGACATTCCACCACCACTACACCAAACACGCCATTCTAATAATTATGACCACGAATTTCATCACAGTTATTCAGTCCAATGCAGAAACCAATCTATCCATAAGGAGAGGATTAACAGAAAATATTTGCCCATACTTTCTGTGAAGGCAGGTGGGTAGGTTGTGTATATTGGCTATGTGTGTGTGGAACTGGTACAAATTGCAAGAATTGCTATGTGTGAAGAAAGTAAATGCTATGGAGGATACATGGACCGTGTACCATTATGTGAAATAAATGTAAAACCTACGTACTTGTTCTGACCTTCAAGTCAGACCTTTGGTCCAACCTGACCACGCATATGAGTAACTCTACACATGGTACAGTACCTCGTACCTCTCCTCTACTATGGTAGGACCTACATTGAATAGTCTTGGTTGTTGGTATAACATTATACGTCGTACAAATAGATTTGAACATTTCAAGACAGTCTGTTACGGTATCTTATGTTCATATTTTCTGTTACTTTGTTATACAACGACTCACCACATAGGAACATCCTTCATTGCATACAGTATCACAGTAGTGAAGTATTGCATGTCACTCCAGTAACCCAATACTATGCAGTCATATACGTCACCACAACAAAACAAAACAATGCACAGGAAAAATGCTGGTAAAATTAAATTTACTCAATTACAATATAAGCTGAGGCGGCACTTTTTACAACGCACCTGCACACTCCAGTCACACATACCGTCACTTGACACCAGATGTAGTTACGCCACCACAAATGTTCATACCAAACTAACAAAGAAAAGTGTACACTTGTGGTATGGTCTTAATTTCATTACTCCCATCACCCACATACTAACACAGTCACAATTCACTATCCCATACAACCTACCATCAGCACCATGTATGTATGTATGTATCTATCTATCTATGTATTGACGTGTCCTCTCCGCCACGTAGGCATTTGTACACACACACACACACACACACACACAGACGTCAGCATAACCCCTTGCTCACCTTGATTGTATATGTGAATGGTGACAGTAACTCACATCCATAACAACCCCTCCACTCAGCTGACAACCAGACATTGTTATATTTCCACTCCATGTTCACTTTGAGGCGGGTATTCATAGCACCTCGGGATTAGGGTTACTTAAGGAGGTGGTATATACACTGCAGGTAAGTCTGGAGCAATGATTCCTCTAAAGTATGCCTGGAAATAGGACAAGAGTAACAAAAATAATGGTTGCCTGTTGCTTGGAATAGATTTGGAGGACTCAGTTGCTATAAATATACCAACACTGTAATATCCCTTTTATTAAGCTCCTTAACCTGATCATTGGGTGGTGTGATTGTTATTTGGTTTGTGGTATTCATAGATATCATATTGAAATCACAGTTGTATCAGATTAAAGAAACATCAGAGTATATATAGGTTCTGTGGATTTTGGGATTCTTTGTGTATACCGGTAGTCTCTAAAGCTTGACAAGGAATATGACCATGATTTTTGTAGTCCTTGCGTTATGGCTTCCTCTACTGTCTTATAGGGTTGTCTTTATATGTTCTCCCTGATGTAACCTATTCCAATTAAAACCGTACTTTCTAAATTTATCAATAAGCTTTACTGGTCTACTTTTGTATGTAACTGAACCTTTTCTTCGACCTAAGCTTAAGGGCCCTGTGATCCTGTATGAAAATTGGAGGCTTCTGATTCCTCCTGACCTTGCCACAAAACAAGCCCCTTCCATATAGGTGGTGTTTCGTGGCAATGTTTGAAGGATTCATTTATCTCCAAATTTCTGACTACAACACAGGTATCCTTAAACTCCGTAAATCATCCTGACTACATTTACCTTTCTTGGTTGACGTCGCTCGGTACCAGAACTGATCTT
The DNA here is from genome assembly GCA_033782935.1 of Petrolisthes cinctipes. NCBI lineage: Eukaryota > Metazoa > Arthropoda > Malacostraca > Decapoda > Porcellanidae > Petrolisthes > Petrolisthes cinctipes. The sequence continues at coordinate 86,712 of JAWQEG010003642.1, read as the reverse complement.
GCCCATTTTGTCCATATTTAAGAACAGCTTAAACATCACAATAAATTGATAGATCATAATATTTACAAAAAACAGGCCCCAGCTTCTGTTATTATGTTTAATTAACTAATGTAGCATTGCTTTGACACTTTACCTATAACAAACCTTATTGCGCAGGTGCCACATCAATAGAACACACACACACACACACACACCTGGGAGTTAACGCACCAGAGGATTGGTCTGTGTGTCTGTCTGTGCACTATAAGGAAGAAAGAAACAGCTGTACCTTGGGCATTGGATCGCACCGCTGGCAGCAACATTTTAAAGCTGAGTCAAGAGCTCTGAGATTGATTTTAAGATACCTCGCTGCGCTTTGTTGTTGGATAATGGAGTAGAGTTACACCGAATTTGGGGATTATTGCTCTTTTGTCAAGGTTTATGTTGGATATCTGTAAAGTATGTATGTTTGAGATAGAAAAATGTAGTATTTTGGTATGTATGTATGTATTATTTGTTGTACGGTATAACATGTGTAGTCATTTTTTCATTTTTCATCATCCAATAGCTTACTGTATACAGCCGTCGTAAGTAAGCTGAGTGTACGCTTACTTGGTGAAAGGAAAAGGAGGCGAGAGGTTATTGTCACAAGGAAGCAATATAATATGGTATTATAGTCCACATAATTCCCGAGGTTTTATTGTCTGGAATGGGTGATTCTGTAGCATGGGGTCTTGTTTATCTCTAACATTTTGCTTAGACGAAGCGTATTCTTGTACAATCTAAACAGATGAAGGGAGAACACTCAGGCTCTCTAAACTTGAATATAATCGAGTCTACAATTGTTTTCTTTCTGTTTCATTTGGCAGTGACAAATAATAATGTTGAGCATATACAAATCACCTTATATACCGTTAGCCTATAAGGGTTCTTCAGGCACCCACTGTTTGCGTGCCTAGGCCGAGGCAGTGTTTCACCTTTATCTGCATTCCATTCGGAACTGTACATATCAGTACATTGATCTCTGTAACTGCTCCTGACACACGTGCAGCAGCGAGATCAGTCGAGCGGAAAGACATGATCGACTGTGAGAAAGTAGAGCCATCTGGCCATTGCTGTGGAAGCTCTTCTCTTGCATTATGAACTAGACTTTAATGTAAGCCTAACTGTGAACTGGATTCCTTCTTGTGTCATGAAAAAAAAAAAAAATAATGGTTACCGTACGGTGATTGTGTTCAAATGCAAAAATGACTGAATATAGAATTAGCCTAAAGCTGAAATTCCATTCATGAGGTCTTGGTAGCAGCAGGAATAGAATAGCCTACTGTATTATGAAATGTACACACTTGTTTCTGTTGACATGGTTGCTGAAACGTTGGCTCTGCATGAGTAGTGGTATGTGTTTGCAGTACGCACAACATTCGCTGTCAGTGGCGATCGAAAACGCAACAGTGTGACTTGAGAATAGAGGGCTTTGAGGGATAGGCAATAGTAGGATGTGGTAGAGAATATATTATGAGGGCTGAGTGGCATTAGTGTGAGAGTATCGTATGACTTGGGGAGGTATGAGACGAATACGAGTGTGAGGGCAAGGGTGGATGGGTGGGTGTGGCAGTCGAGAAGGCGTGAGGGCAAGAAGAAGGGCGTGGTTGGAAAAGTTTGAGGAGATTTAGGGCAAGGAGAAGAGTAACGTAGAAACAGTTTTGAGGGCAGGTAGAAGGGTGGGATCGGGAAGGTTTGAGAGAAATCAGAAAGGTGGGGAAGGAATATGCGGGCAAGTAAAGTGGGAAAGGAAAATTTTAAGAGCAAGGAGAAGGGTGGGGAAGGAAAAATTTGAGGACAAGTAGAGGGGTAGGGTAGGGAAGGTCTGAAATTGGGAAGGGAAGGTGTGAAGGCAAATATAATTCTATTTTCATACCTTCCCTTCCCCTTCCTTTACCTTCCCCTTCCTTTACCTTCCCCTTCCTTTACCTTCCCCTTCCTTTCCCTTCCATTCCTTTCCCTTCCCTTCCCTTAAGGATAGGGAAGGAAAAGTTTGAGGGCAAGGAGAAGGGTGGATAAGAAAGGGTTGAGGGTAAGGAGAAGGACGGGGAAAGAAAAGTTTGACGGTAAGGAGAAGGGCGGGGAAGGAGAAGTTTGAAGGCAAGTAGTCTAGAAGGGTGTGATCGGGAAGGCGTGAGGGCAGAGTGTGACATGATAGTAAAGTGAGGGTTTGAAGGGGCGCGCCTCAGTAGTTTGGTGACGAGGGCGGGAACGGGGCCCCAAGATGGTAAGGTGTGTGTGATGGTCGATCTGCAAGCCACACCTGGCCAACATACCCCTCCCCCAACTCCCTTAGAAAACATCACCCCCTCACCCCTCTAGCACACACACACACACACACACCTGTTCTGACATCCACCCTCCCCTCCTCTATCACTCACCTCCACCCCCCCCTGGCCACCACTACCATGCACTACTAGCCTATGCATCGTACACACCCACACTCCCTCCCTGCCTGCTGCTGCAAATATAACCAGACTATCTCCACCAAACTATGATAACTTAAAATAATATATCTTACAGGACAAAAGTGTCACCTAATGGAAGCAAGCACCACTGGCCAAAAACTCCCTGAGACTAGGCATAGTGTTTTTTACATTACTTTTTTTAATTTTGGTTTTAATGGTGAAACGGGGATGGAAGTCAGGCAGAAAACTATTGTTGATAACCCAACCTTAACTTTACATGATTTATTTAATATATATATGAAAAATTGATCCTGGAAAGAGCTCATGACCGTACTAGGTCCGTAAGACTACCCTGCCCACTTGTTGAGGGTGACATTAAATATTATTGCTTTTGTGGTGAGGTGTGTGTGTGTGTTCCTACTTGCTCGTAATATGTTTCCTGTTTCCCCGCCACTCACAGACGATGTGTATGTGTTTTCCTACTTGCTGGTAATATGTTTTCCGTTTCCCCTTCCCTAAGCGACGAGTTGTGGTTGTGTGTGGGAGGGACTTAACGGCCAGGGTTATGATATATGCTGCGACTTTAGTTAAAGGTGCGGTAGACACACTGTTTACTGCCTCCGTTATAGTACCAGTGCTTATTAAATGGTGCAATGCAGTTTCCGTACTTATGGTACCGTAGTTAGTTTATTAATATAAGTTTTTTTTTTTTTTTTTTAATTACTTTAAAGACATTGAAGGGTTATATATATTTTATTATACATAGATAGTGTTACCTATTGTTAGTGAATTCTAGATGAACACGATCTTTGTGTTCAAAGTTAGATGCATGAGAATAGAAATTTGATAGGGACTGTATCTGGGCAGAGTTGTAGTGGGCGGATAGGGTGGATTAATCTATCTCTTTTAGGTGAGTGTGAATGTTGCCAAATATAGCATTGTGTTGCAGTGTTATGAACTCGCTAAATGTAATTATATGAGAAGCTAAATGTACCACTTTGTTGCAGTTTTTAGTGTTGATGATTGCGAGTGGTTGAATTTAACGTCGTGTTGCAGCGTTGTGAGTTGGTTAGATGAGAATGTTATGAGTGTGTTGACTACAGCCTGTTTCAGTGTTGTATTTATGCTGGGCAAATGTAATGTAATGAATGTGTCGTGAGTGTGTGTGTGATGGTAGCATTGTGTTGTAGTGAGTGTGTGAGAATTTTTAGTTGTGTTATTCATATTATAGTTTGTGTAAATATACCCTTATAGCATTGTATCACAGTGAAATTAAAACAGTGTTGGTGTGTTCCTTCTTATCTTTGTGAATACCATGAAAGATTGAAGGGATGGTAGTACTGTGGATTATGAGGAAGGATACAGACAGGTTTATATGAAATCACTGCACTCAAGTCTATAGTCACCCAAACCAGTCATGTATAGTCCCATAATAATCTATCCACTCACCCAACCCTCAAACCAGCTTCTCACTCACTCACTCACTCACCCAACCCTCAATCCAGCTTACTCACTCACCCAACCCTCAATCCAGCTTCTCACTCACTCACTCACCCAACCCTCAAACCAGCTTCTCACTCACTCACTCACCAAACCAGCTTCCCACCAGCCCAAACCAGTCACCAAACTCAGTCAGCCCCCCCACTCACAAGCTCAGCAAACAAGCACGATAGCAAGTCAGATAAGACTGGCGGAACCCAAGGCGTACGTTCCCTACCCAATCCAAACCCGTGGAAAAAACGCCCGGTGGGTTCTTTTGTCCCGGATTAAGAATGAGAGGAAAACGGTGAAGTTGAAGGTGAGCCTGGGAACAGATGTGTGTGTGTGTGTGGGAGCATTTGTTGGCACACACACACAATGGCCAGAAACAGGGGATATCAGGTCACACACACACACACACACACACACACACACACACACACACAAAGGCCAGAAACAGGGGGTATCAGGTCATTCACGCCTTGCCCTTCCCGTGTACCCACCTCCACCTACACTACTCACCTATCTCCACTACCATCTATCTCCACTACCATTTACTCCACCATCAATGTCAATAACAACTCCACAGTTATTACTGCCTCTACCATCTATCTCCACTGCCATTTACTCCACCATCAATGTCAATAACAACTCCACAGTTATTACCGCCTCTACCATCTATCTCCACTGTCATTTACTCCACCATCAATGTCAATAACGCTCCATCGCCATACAATCACTCTCTACCACCATCACTATCATTAATAATCTGCTCCGACTTTACTATATATATCTATCTATTCCATCACCATCTATCTCCACCACCTTGTACTCCCCCATCAATACCAAAAGAGCTCCATCGCATTTCTATACATACAATATCACTACCGCCTATACCCCTTAGGGGGGTTTACCTGTAGTGATATGGGCAAGGTTTTGGAGCCCCTTTGGTCCCAGCCACTAGCTTTCAGTTCTTCAACTGACCCTCTTTTCTTTCAATTTATTCCTGTTTGCTGTCACACCTCTCTATCTCTGGCGCAATAATTATGACCTCGCTGTTGCGGCTCCTAATATCAATCGATCTACCGCCTCTACCATCTATCTCCTCTACCACTTATCCCCACTACCATTTACTCCATCAGGGTCACTATAACAGCTCCTTCGCCATTCTATACATACAATATCTTTCTACCACCTCCGTCATGCCTATAATTAATAATCTTCTGCAACACCACTTTATATCTATTTCTTCCATCACCACTGCATCTGTTCCGTCATCACCATTATTATTACTACCTGTGACCCCAGTAACTAGGTCCATCTCCTTATCACCACAGCTTATCACTAATGCTATACCGGTATCTACTCCACAACTACCACCACCACCGACACCACCACCACCACCACCACCGACACCACCACCACCACCACCACCGACACCACAAAAAGTTGCATCACCACCATCTCCACAACCACCACATTATTCAGACGAGCCACCTTTATTTAACATCATCATCATCATCATCATCATACCACTTTCAACACGAGACACTACACTACGAACCATTTCACTACCACCACATCCACCACCATCATTATTCAGACAAGCCACCTTTATTCAACAACATCACTACCATATCGCTTTCAATACGAGACACTACACCACCAACCATTTCCCTACCACCACCACCATCATCACCACCTCCATAATTATTCAGACAAACCAACTTTTTATTGAACATCACCATCATATCACTTTCAATATTAGACACTACTGTACATACACTACCAACCTTTTCACTCACTACCCACCACCATCATTTCATTCACTAGCTATTTACTCCATCGACCCCATAACCCTGGGCACAATCTGTTCCCCCACCACCACTATCTCTTCTACTATCACCACCATCATTTTATCATCACCACCACTTCACCACTAACACTATTATCACCACCAACACAATCACCATCACTTCACCACCACCATCACAATCACCACCACTTCACCACCATCACAATCACCACCACCATCACATCATCACCACCCGTTGCGTCCAGCTCGTCCTGCCTACATACACCGTCCCACATGCCATCCCGACTTGCATATTCAATGACCAATTCATTCAACAGTGACAAGTCTTTATTTATTCCAGTGCTGCATCAACTCACTCACTCTTCAATATTATACAATTTATAACTTTTCCTACCGTCCGGCCAGACTATCGTATTTTGCCTACTGTGTTGGTAAGTCGGGAGCAACTGACTCCTCCAAACTATTCCAAGCAGCAGGCCACTATTCTCATTTTCAATCTGGTCCTGTTCCTTGCCATACTCCAGTGAACCAAAAGTGTATTGCCCCCTTAATTATTATCCATATTCAAAGTCCATTTTTTCACCTCAGTAATTCATGTTTTATTGGAAACTTACTTGAATGACTGCAGCTCAACTGAGGTGCAAACCTTCACAAACTATGCGAAGGTTTGCCACAATGTATTATTCTACAGACGCAAACAATTCATATTTCACACTTACCAATAAAACAAAAGAAAGAAGAAAATACCGTATCCATTCCTGACCTTCATATTCTACCTGGAAGCACCAAAATAAATATATATATATATATAAACTTTAGAACTAGCAAATGCGCAATCATCCTGCCAAGTTTGATTACAACCCTTCGGCAAGTTATAAATATATTTGATTCACGGACCAGCAACCATACACGAGTGACAACAACCTGACGCAAGCTCTGTTGGCGAAGGCAATAATGCAAATAATAATAGTAATAATGATAATAATAATAGAGAGCAACAGAGTGGATTTCCGTGTCAATTCAATATTAAACCTTTTTAATAATTCAGCCCAGCAGCAGTGAGCGACAGAAATAAGTCCATTAATCTCTAACATAGTCAGTTTGGTCGACCTCCCCGCGTCAGCAAGCCAAGCCTTATCTCATTCTCTGATAACCATGTATTATTTTTATATTTCAAATTCTGGTCCGCTTCGATATTTAGGTCAGATACCGACAGACGAATACTGGATGTGTGTGCCGAACTGGGCTTTATCAGCGTCCTCTCTGGAAATAAAATAATGAATGTCAAGTGTAGGAGTTTGTAGTGCATGAGATGTTCTGCCACGCTTCGAGACAGTATTGTGTTAAGGGGAAAGTTTTGTGTTGGTAAATCTGGAACAATTGAATCCTCCAAACTATTCCAAGCAACAGAATGCATATTATTTTTGCTCTTCTGGTCCTGTTTCCTAGCATACTTTGGAGGAATCAAGGCACTCCAATGTACCATAAAAGAATTTCCACCTTAAGGGGAGATTTTCCTTTTGGTAGATTGGAAGATTACTGACTCCTCCAAAACTGTACCAGAAAACATATTATCTATCACCTCAATGTTAGTAATAGGGGATCTTTTGTTTCGTGTCATAGTTTGGAAGAATCAGAGACCTTCCATACAGTTCCCCCTACAAAAGAATCTCCACTTAAGCTGAGGTGTTTTGGAAATGAATGTTAAGAGTGGAATTTTGTAGTGAGATGTTCTGTTACGCTTTGAGTGGAGACAGTATAGTGCTAAGATGAAGTGTTTTGGAAATAATTTTTTTAGTTGAGACAGTTTAGTGTTAAGCCGAGGTGTTTTGGAAATGAATATCAGGAGTGAGAGTTTCTAGTGATTATGTTCTGTCACCCCCTTTTTTTTTTTTTTTTTTTTTTTTTTTTTTTTTTTTTTTTAGCTGAGGTGTTTTCCTGTGTAAAGCTGTATTCAGTCTCTACTTAAGGCTAAAGCATTGCAACTTAAATACTCTATAGCAGTATGTGTTATATGATTTAATTCTCTGTAATGATATAGTCCTCCATATACTGTATATGTGTGGTGGGTGTGAATGTTGGAGCCATTCTGTGTGTGATATATATATACAGTATATAATTATATGAGTGTGTGTGAGAATTTGTGACTATTACGAATCCAGAATGTCCAACGTGAATACATTATACACATATTACATACATGTCCTGCTGCAAGTGTTTGTTTGTTTGTTTGTTTGTTTGTTTGTTTGTTTGTGGAGGAATTAATGTAGCGTCTTTCACCAGCGATGGCAGCCTGAGATAAGAGTTGTTTATAGCGTTAATAACTTTTCTATATAAATATTTTTAAAGTAACTTGTATAACTGTCATATCTATACATTTTTTTTTTTGTCTGCTAAAGATATACGTACTGTACTGTTATGATCGTGTGGAGTGTAATGCCGGGGTGAATGGATGAGGTTAAGTCGAAGTACGATGCCCTTGGTTAAATGGGGGAAGTGCTGTGTGTGTGTGTGTGTGTGTGTGTGTGTGTGTGTGTGTGTGATATCAGTAACGTGGGTGAGTGTTTACTCTAGAAGGTAAAGAAGTGTGTGTTTTATCAGTAACGTGGGCGAGTGTGTGCTTTAAAAGGTGTGTGTGTATGTGTGTTTGTGTGATATTAGTAACGTGGGCGAGTGTGTGCTTTAGAAGGTGAAGGAGTGTGTGTGTGTGTGTGTGTGTGTGTGTGTGTGTGTGTGTGTGTGTGTGTGTGAGGGGGGGAGGGTTGGCATGTGAGTCACCGCCAGCGTGTGTGTGTGTGTGTGGGGAGGGGTGGTAGTGGTGGCGGCGGCACTTGTGTTATAATTTTTATATTACACACAATGTTGTCGTCAGTATCTGTGTCTATTTCTGTATATTATTTTTTGATCTTAGAGAGAGAAAAAAAAAAATGCAAGAGTCAGATATGAGAGAGAGAGAGAGAGAGAGAGAGAGAGAGAGAGAGAGAGAGAGAGAATGAATGAATGCATGAGTCAGATATGAAGGTCAGGTGTTTCTACATTACACCCATGACGAGACGTATACATAAATCATTCATTAACCAATATCATCACTAATCACTACAGTCTTAATAAAATTTCGGTCCCCCATTCCCCTCCTCAGAAAAATGACTAAAGATATAATATACGCCCTTTGAAGGATCGATAGCAGCGGATATGTTGGAAGAACCGCTCCTCAATTTTCCAGCCAAACATGCCACATATATTGTTTTTCTCTCAGTGGTCCAGAGGGAAGTATGATGGTATACAGATTGTGTTACTTTTGTCATCTATGAAACGAACATTTGAAAATTATTATTATTATCCTTTTCTTTTTAGTATTATATTACGAGCCCACTGGGAAAATTATATTATATACTTGGTTAAATGTATAGTTAACTCCAGGGTTAGTTTTAATTAAAGGCAGATAGCTATAGAAAGTGGCCGAATAATGCACAGAAAGGGACTCAGGACTTTGTATATATATCTTTCCCTAGAACTCCCTCAGGAATATTGTTTTTACTGAGATCCGGTAGTGAGTGGAATAATGTTAACTCATCATGATAGATTCTCAATTGAATGGGTTTCCGTAATGATACAGTATAAAATTGGGGGGGGGGGGAATCATCGTCAACCAGTAACCAGTTGGTGTTGTCACTTTTCGGTTTTGTTTCCATATCATAATAATAATAAAGTGTGTCAAAAGTCAGTAGAGAAACGAGTAAATACAACCTGGATGAAGTAAAGGAAGTGCATAATAAAGTGTGCCAAAAGTCATTAGAGAAACAAATAAATACAACCTGGATGAAGTAAAGGAAGTGCATATTAAAGTGTGCCAAAAGTGATTAGAGAAACAAGTAAATACCACCTGGATGAAGACAGTAAAGGAAGTGCATAATAAAATGTGCCAAAAGTCATTAGAGAAACAAATAAATACCACCTGGATGAAGACAAGTAAAGGAAGTGCAAAATAAAGTGTGCCAAAAGTCATTAGAGAAACAAATAAATACCACCTGGATGAAGACAAGTAAAAAAAGTTCCTCTAATCACGGACTTATAATGATGACAGGACACTGAATTGGAGTTTTCTGGTGGTTCCTCCCTCCCTCTGATCATTATGCCTCAATACAGTTATGACGTTCCCCTCAAAGAAAGGTTAACAACGTACAGAAAAAGCTCACCTTTCCCCCTCCCCTTGCAACTAATAACACCAGCCCCTGCATTACACTGCTTTACTTATTTACACTCCCTCACTTTATCCGTCCTCACTATCCCCTCACTCGACTCATCCTCACTTTACCCGTCCTCACTATCCCCTCACTCGACTCATCCTCACTCTCCCCTCACTTTACCCGTCCTCACTATCCCCTCACTTAACTCATCCTCACTCTCCCTCACTACCTATCCTCACTCTCCCTCACTACCTATCCTCACTCGACTCCTCTTCACTCTCCCTCACTTGACTCATCCTCACTCTCCTCACTTGACTCATCCTCACTCTCCTCACTTGACTCATCCTAATTCTCCCTCACTCGACTCCTCTTCACTCTCCCTCACTCGACTCCTCTTCACTCTCCCTAATTCGAAATATTCTCACTCTCCTCTCCCCTTACGAACGCACTACTGCATTATTATTATCATCATTATCACCACCACCGCCAAGGAGATTCTGTATGTAATGAATTCGGTTTGTTTGTTATTTATTTGTCTGTTAGCTGGATTAAGCAAAAAAGAAAAGAAAAATGTATGTATGTGTGTATTTTCATTAAGCATACCTAAGGTGGGCCTCGTGCCTAGCAACAAGTGACTGAAAACAAACATCCCCTTGTCATCATCTCTCCTCTACGAGTCCACCCATTCCCCTCAATTCCCCCCTCCCCCCACCCCCCTCAATGCAATCCAGGTTAGCGGTGTTCCTACGCAGTTGTGTCGTCGTCATTCACTCACGGTCATATGTTGGTGAGATCATCGGTCACCCTGATTGGCTACGCTACAGACAGACACACACACACACACCACGTGGGCCCCATTCCAGGGTTGGTTAGTTGGCTTGAGGGGATATTACAGTGCTTGTAAATCTGGAGCAACTGATTCCTCCAATCTATTCCAAGCTACAGGCCATCATTATTTTTGTTAATCTGGTCCTGTTTCATGGCATACAATGAAGGAATTAAGGCGCTCGAATGTACCAAAAGTATACAACCCCCTTAATGTAATGAGATCTCCTGAATGGATAAGAGTTGCTAGTGGCTTGTCAAACAACTAATTGGAGTGACTGTATGACACTCTTATTCCAGTGCATTGTAGGTTTTATTACCACTCCCAGAATGACTATGGCTGGCTAGGACATATTTACTACTTAGGGATGACTGATATGAGTTATAGTGGCTGGGTGGGTGGCTGGCTGAATGGCTTGGCTGGCTGACGTGGCTGGCTGAATGGCTTGGCTGGCTGGCGTGGCTGGCTATTGAGTCACTTGTATGGAAGCCTTTGGTGAGATCTTTCGGATTAGCAGCGTATCAACTTACCTCATGCAAATGGCTGGATGTTAACGCCGCTTGGGTGTTAACATTTTGGATTCTGAAAAGGGATTGAAACACAAAACCCTTCAAAATAGCAGTAGCCTATCTACCATTTGGACAGTGGCTCTTAAAGGGACGATATACTTTTGGTTCATTACAGCTCTTTGATTCCTCCAGTGTATGTCAGGAAACAGGACCAGATGAACAAAAATAACGGTGGCCTGTTGCTTGGAATAGTTTGAAGGAATCAGTTGCTCCGGATTTACAAACACTGATATAGTTAAACCATTTTTGTAGCACTGACGATAATATTGGAAATCGGATACAAAAACAATCACAGGTTTCACTCCTCGTCGTTACTTTTGTGCTGGTTTAATATACCCAGGGTTCAGTCCAGTCACTCTCATTCTGAAGGCGTGACGTATGGTAGTCATGATAGGGAGGAGTGGTAGTGCCATTACTCCACTCACCGGAATATTTATGGTAGAGGGTGGGCCATTGTTGTGGTGTGGTGGCCGCCATTAAAGAGGGAAGGGGGTACATTGGTGGTAAATCTGGAGCAACTGATTCCTCTAAACTATTCCAAGCAGCAGGGCACCATTATTTTTACCAATTTAGTTATGTTTCCCGGCATACTTTGGAGGAATCAAGGCATTCCAGTGTTACCCCCACTCTTAATAACCCACACTGAAGCCACCATGTGAAAAAGTTGAAAGCAGACGCCCACATGCATACATACACACACACACTGCCCTCAACCCGGTGTGTGTCTGTGTGTGGGTGTGTGTGTGTGTTGCAGACAATGCTTTCTTTTTACACCTCGGAATTTAAAAATGATGACGTGATTCTCCGAACTAAGCGAACCGTGATACTTGACTCGGTGGTGTTACCTCATTTGGGTCATATTCAGTTTCAGAAAGGTGTATTAAAAAACTATAATTCCACAGTTGTTGTACACCTAGTTGCAGACATATGAAACACACACACATGAAACTGGGCCCCTCATTGAGCATAGGGTAAGATGAGACGTTGTGTGTAGAGGGGTGTCCTTTTCTATGCTTGATAAGGGGACCACTTGAAATGTGTCTGTTTTATGTGTCGGCAACTGTACATTCATTGGCAAATCATCATACCCCGCATTTACAAGTTCTGATTATATAAATGCACCTACGGATGTATATATATTGTGTATAATTATGTTTTTATTGAGCTAACTACTCATCTTTCTTTCTCTACACTATCTTCTTTAGGTTGGATTCATGGGGCTGGAGTCCTAGGATTGATAAAATACTTGCACTCTCTCTGCTTTGTGTCTCTGGTCTTTTTAAATAATAATAATACTGTAGTGTATGGCTGCATTATGAGCACGTATATTTTTAGCTGATAGCAGTTGAGAGTCATTGTTCCCCTCGTATCAATACATGCCATGAGTTATTAATTAAAGGGTTTGAACGGAGGCAACTTGCTGTACATGACTGTGCCTAGAGTCCTTTGTTAATTTATTTTATTATTATTTATTATTACCGGTATATATATATTTTTTTTGTATGATGGAAATGTATCAGTTCCCTTATAATTATTATGTCCATAACTACACGTTTCGCCTACCTTCTACTGCTTTCTAGTTCCAAACAAGTTCCTAGTTGTGTAAATATTTGCTATAATTAATTTGTCTTGGATTGCATTACATTAACCTCAAAAGTAGAGAAATTTAAGGAGGTTCCGGAACCGGTACAATTTCGCCAGGTTAAAAAAATTAAAATTTAGTTCACTCCACTATAACTCATATCAGTCATCCCTGAGTAATAAATATGTCCCTTCACATACACGTGTTCGTCTCCGTCACACCTGGGATGTGTTATAATTATGTCTACCGAGTCTCCTTATAACTTTCATAATGTGGCGTTATGATGTTGTGGTATTGTGGTTTGCTTTCCCCCAGTGTACCTGATGCCTGTGGTGTGGTGAACGGTGTTACGCTATGAGTGTTGAAAGTGTGTGTGTGTGTGTGTGTGTGTTATTGTGAATCCTCTAGTGTGTACGAGGTGAGTGTAAGTGTTGTGTGTTAGGATGGTAGTGACTGTCGTGTGTGTTGTTAGTGGAGGCTGTATTATTATTGTAGTGAAATTGTAGTGGTGTGTGATTATGGAGGTGGCCAGCACAGTGTGTCTCTCGGGCAGCCTGCCAAGTACTACACTGCCTATTTGTTGTTGAGAGTTGTAGGTTATATATATGTAGAGCAGGTTGGTGGGTGCGTCGACTTGGGACCACCACGCTTTATTTATTATTATTATAAATTTATGAACCTTTGTTTTACGATAGGGGGTCACCTGAAGGGGGCGAATTGGAGGGCTATACTGCTTCCTCCAAAATTTGCCAGGAACTGCATGCCAGTTGGGGATCTGTTTTGTGTCATAGGTTGCAGGAATCTGTTGCTCTCATATTTGCCGAGAAGAGACGACCCCTTCCTATAGTGCTAATGATGTTCTTTTGATAATTTTCATCTGCATTACTTGAACTTGTCGTTGCAGAATTGGGCTATGCATCGCAATTGTAAGCCTGAGTTTATTTATAACGAGGATGTTTGTACGCTTCCTCCCACACTTGGTTGCTAAGCGAGTGTGCTATTTCCTCTGTACCCAAGGCTCTCTCTCGTCTCCACTCACTTCTGACACGGCCACATACAGCAGATCTCAGCACCTCTGGCTCCTGTCGTTGGAGTCTGTATCACAAGATGCATCATGCTTGTGTTTTCATTGTTATCCAATTTACGTTATGAGTCACACTAGTTGTGTTTATATATGCGCCAGTCCTTCCACCCTCTGAATGCGAGTTGGAGCACGGAAGAACCAAGATCTAGAATTCTAGATCTTGGGAAGAACCTTAGTTTGATCAGAAGACGAGAAAATGTGCGAGTGTGATTCCCATATCGTCTTACATATTTTGTCCAGAACTGGCTTGGTGGGATATTTCCGGTTTACCTTCTCGGGGTTTCTAAACTGTCTGTCCCATCAACGTCAAGTATGGGTGAGATAAATGAGATCATTATCATATAATCAGTATATCTAAAGAAGGTGTAGTGTCCTTGGTATGTAAACCCTTATTGACAAAGGTAAGAGAAGTAAAATATAAGTATATAATCTAATTAAGTCGTTCTTACCAGCAATTTCATGGGGATGATAAAATATAAAAGAAAATGGATGCTATTAATATCTGTGTTTATAGAATCTATTGTATTGAAGAGATGCATGTAATGGGAATATATATACAATGCAGGGGAAGAGAATACCTGGTGCTGTAGAAAATGTTTACAGAGGGGTTGTGTGACGAGGGGGAGGGAATATATTGTCCCTCTCCCTCCTCTCTCTCCATATCCCTTCATCCTTCTCATCCATAACCCTTAACTTCTTTTTCCATCTCATCCTTTTTTCTTCTTTCTTCCATCCCCTGTACTCCCGACTCTCCTCTCCTTCCCCCTTTTCCTTACCTTACCCCCAGTTCCTACCTTGCCTTTAAATACCCAAGGTCACATCACCCTTTAGAATCACACACGACACACACGTGACCACAGTACTGAGATGAATTCATAACAAGGTGAATGCTCCCTGCTTAAGGGGAGAGTATACTTTTGGTACATTAGAGTGCCTTGATTCCTCCAAAGTATGCCAGGAAACAGGACCAGATTAACAAAAATAATGGTGTCCTGTTGCTGGGAATAGTTTGGAGGAATCATTATATCCAAAAATACCCTCCCCTTAAAGTAGATATACAGTAATAATTATCGTCCAGGAGATAAACAAGATCACCCAGAATAGAACCAATCAACCAATCCATACATTATGCTAAAGAATTAATGGTTATAAGATGGTGTGATGCGAGAACCAACTTCAGTGGCGAGAGGCGTGATGACAAGAGTGTTGGGAGAAAGAGAGATGAGGGATTGAGGGAGAATTAAAGGTTTAGTGGTGTGTGTGTGTGTGTGTGTACAGATAGGGTGTGGTGCCCTTCACATACCGAGCGAGGACAAAAATCATGTACCTTGCAACCCCTGGTCACCCCCTTCCCTTCCCTGCCATCTCCTACATTACACTCTCTCCCTCCCTCCACCCTGGTCCCCATTCCTTTCCTCTTCCTCCTGTCTTCCCCTTCCCTTCCCTCCCGTACCCATTCATTTTATCCGTCTGTCCTTCCCTCTCCTACATTACACTTACACCCCCTTCCTCCCCACCTTCGTCCCCATTCCATTCCTCCTTCTGTTCTCCCTTCCCTCAGACTCCTACATTCCACCAGCACTCCCTTTCCTCCCCCCCCCCTCGTCCTCATTCCTTTCCTCTTCTCCTTTCCTCCCCCCCTTCGTTCCCATTCTTTTCATCCTTCTGTCCTGCCTTACCATCTCCTACATACACACCTACACCCTCTTCTTCCCCCACCATTCGTCCACATTCCTTTCATCCTTTTGTCCTTCCCTTCCATTGCCTCTTCCCTCCAATCCCGTTTCAAGGCTTTTCATCCATTCATTTCTTCCACCTCGTCCCTCTCTCTCTTGGCCCTTATCTCCCCTCCTGTTTCTTTCATTCTCGTTTCCTCTCCTTCCGTCCCCATCTTCTGTCTTCGTTCTTACCTCCTTCCAATGCCACAAGAAGGATCCACTATAGTCTGTTTCATATCATAGTTTGGAAGAATCAGTGACTTTCCAATTAACGGCTTCGGTCACCCGGGCAATACCAATATTTTTCAGTTATATATATCTCCCACAAGAAAAATTAGTCTGGCTCAGAGAAAAATGCCTAAATCGTGTGTCGTTGCTAAGGTGATAGGTTGTTATGGTGAAATTGGTGAGCTGTTTTAATTCTCCAAAATATGCCAGAAATAGATCACTTTATCATACGAGCAGGGGATTTTATTTTATTTTATGTTTTTATTTATTTGTTTGTTTGTTTTATTTTATCATTTTTTTGTATAGCCTATATATAGTTGGGAGGAATAGGCAGCACACATGACTCATCCACCTCCAGTACCTGACACATACGGTCACCATTGGGCCGGTATTAATCACCCACCACTACCATCACCACCATTCTCAACACACACACACACACACACACACACACACACACTATTCCCAACACCCACACACATACGTTACGTTCTACACACACACACACCATTCTCAACACACACACACACACCATTCTCAACACACACACACACACACACACCATTCTCAACACACACACACCATTCTCAACACACACACACACCATTCTCAACACACACACACACACCATTCTCAACACACACACACACACACACACACCATTCTCAACACACACACACACACACCATTCTCAACACACACACCATTCTCAACACACACACACCATTCTCAACACACACACACCGTTCCCAACACCCACACACACACACCATTCTCAACACACACACACACTTTCACACATATATACACATAGACACACACACACAAACGTAAGCCACATGTCTCTTCCACCTTCACAACCTTCAGCTTTCACCTGGCCGCTACCCTATCGCTTTAAACCTTCCACCACCACCACTTACACTACACCTTCTCTTCCCCCAACTTTTACCAACACAAATATCGCCCTCAGCTTCGTCCACTCCATCGACTTCCACCTCGCCCCCAAGTTCTTATCATTTCCACTTCTTGTTCCACCTGTAACTCGTTCTTTTTTCTTTCCCCAACCATCTCTTTATTTTTCTCCCTCACCCCCATCCCCATCCCCACCTTTCATTACTTCCTACACCGACCTACCTACCTTCCTACCACCACTTCCACTTCCTCAACACTTCTTCCAGCTTCCTCCATCTTCACCACTTCCTCCAGCCGTTCACCCTAGTCGACCCCTCCACCTTTCACCTCCACCGGGCTCTTCATCTCTCTCCTTCCCTCCCTCCCTCTGCGATCTTATATTTTCTCCCTCCTTATATCTGCTCTCTTCACATTCCTACACGTATTTCTTCACCTTCTCCTCCTGTCCCACCTTTTTATTTACCCTTTTCTACCACTTTTTCCCTACATTCCTCCACCTCTCTGCGCTTTCCAGTACCTCTTTCCACGCCGTCCTCCCTCACCACCACCACCACCTTTCCATAGTATATCCTTCCTTTCTCACCACTATCTCTTTCTTATCTTTCCACCACTACCATCACCTCCACATTCCTCACACACATCTCTTCTCCACCACTACTGCAATCCACACACCTCTCCTCTCCACCACCACCACTGCAATCCTCACACCTCTCCTCTCCACCACCACCACTACAATCCACACACATCTCTTCACCACCACCACTACAATCCACACACCTATTCTTTCCTCTCCTTCACCACCCACCCCACCATTCGCCTTCCTCACCCTCGCTCTCACCCTCTGCCTAACCTAGCGAGGGAGGGCAGGTGCTGCTGCTAAAAGAAGATATTTAATGATTGTGTGTGTGTGTGTGTGTATGACGCTTCCATTTTCCTCCAACTCGTCCCCCTCCCTTTGCAATCTTCCACTAATCCTTCTCTATTCCCCTTCCCTCTCTCTGTCTCACTGCCTCACTATAGTTGCCTGGCACTGGAGTAATTACAGTGTTGGGTGGTAAATATGGAGTAAATGATTCCTCCAACCTATTTCAGGTAACAGGATACCATTATTTTTCTTTTATGTGGGTCTGCTTCCTGGTATACTTTGGAGGAATAATGGCGCTCCAGTCTATCAAAAGTATACTATCCCCTTAAATATTTTCTCCAACGACAGTACGTATACTTTTTCCCTCATTTTTCCGCTCCAACAACCAACTCTCCACCCTCCACCCCCCTCCCCAATAGCCAACTTCCTCCCTCCCTCTCCTACAATTTTAACTTCCCTATTTACATTGTCTAGTCTCAACACAATTTCCCCGCATTTTCCCCTTCCCTCCTCTCTTGTACTTCCCCTTCATTTTCCCCTTCCCTCCTCTCTTGTACCTCCCCCTTCATTTTCTCCTTCCCTCCTCTCTTGTACCTCCCCCTTCATTTTCTTCTTCCCTCCTCTCTTGTACCTCCCCTTCATTTTCTCCTTCCCTCCTCTCTTGTACCTCCCCTTCATTTTCCCCTTCCCTCCTCCCTTGTACTTCCCCTTCATTTTCCCCTTCCCTCCTCTCTTGTACTTCCCCTTTATTTTCCCCTTCCCCCTTCTCTTGTACTTCCCCCTCATTTTCCCCTTCCCTCCTCTCTTGTACTTCCCCCTCATTTTCCCGTTCCTCCCTCTCTTAGGCTCTCCTTTCCTTCGACTCCCCCTCCCTGTACTCCCCTCCCCTCTACTCCCCTCGCCCCCCAACGTCCCCCTGGCACCACAAGCACTGAATCCCGGTCTCCATTTCCTGCCTCCCCCAGGGTGTCTGTGGCCCTGGGCAGGAGGAGGAGGGAGGGAGGTAAGGAGTAGGCAGGAGGAAGAAGAAAGGTAACAAGTATGGAAACATCAAGGGAAATGAGAGAAGGGGCTGCTCTTAGAGAAGGAAGGGTAGAGGGAGGGAAGGAAGGGAGGGGGCTTTGAGGACGGACCGAGGGAAGGAGGGGAGAGGTCGAGGGGAAGGGAGGGAGGGAGGAGCCACGGTGTCCTTCACAAGGTCAGGCTCCCACTACTTACATAAAGTTTCTCCCCAGGTTACCCCATCCACTTTATTCACCTCCATTCACCACTTTCCATTCACATCACTCATTCAGAAATCCGTACCGGGCTTATCCATTCAGCCTCATTAAGGGGATAGTACACTGTTATTAACTCTAGAACATTTGATTCCTCCAAACTATTCCAGGCAACAGGCCACCATTATTTTTATTCATCTGGCACTGTTCCCTGGCATAAGTTGGAGGAATCAAGGCGCTCTAATGTAAGATCCACATAAAAAAAATACGTTGGTTTATCTTCCCCATTTTTTATCCAATCATCCGTCGTCTTTTATCCACATCTCCATTCATCCACCGTCCCTCTCTTGCAGTCTCTATACACTTCCGGCTCCACCTTCACCCTCCCCCCACCCTCCCACACACACACACCACCATCACCCACTCACCTATCCACCTTCCTTTTGTACCAACATTTATCGTCCACATATTCTGGTTACTTCGTCACTCAGCCAACATTTATCGTCCACATATTCTGATTACTTCGTCACTCAGCTAACACTACCTCACCCATCCTCTGTATTCCATTTTTCTTCATCAATTTCTCCACTTCCTCGCTCGTTACACACCCAATCATCCACTCCTTCACATCCTCACTCGTTTATCATCCACTCTTTTGGTTTCTTCATCATCTCTTAACCCGTCCTCATCCGTGTCACCCCCAGTCCTCATTCACTCACTCCTCTAGGTTTGAGAAAGTTGTGGAGGGAGGGGGATGGCAGGAGAAACCCCACTGCTGTTGTTGTACCGTCCAAGGGGGTAGGGGGGGAAAGGTTGTTGGAGTTCCAGTCTTGGGTAGGGTTCAGGGGCATAGGGACAGGGCGGGTGTGGTGTTGTAGGGTGGGGTGAGGGCTGGTTTGTGTGTAGCTAGGTTGGGGGTTGGATCTGAAGGTAGTGGTGTGCAGGTAGCAATTTCCAAACAAGTAAGTAGGCCGCTTTTGTCCTCTGCTGTATAACCTGTATTACTGGTAAATGCCAGGCTCCTTTAGTATAGGTACAGTCACTTGCAAAAGTCCTGTGGCCTTTCCTGCCTGGTGGCCCCCGTGTTTTATTAAGGGGATAGTATACTTTTGGTACGTTGGAGAGAGTGGGAGGACAGGTGGTGGCGGAAGGTGTAGGATGAGACCTTATATGTGTACAGTAGGTGGGGTAGGTAGGTAGGTGAAGGCGAGGGTCAAATAGGTCCTTAATGTATGTATGGCTTAACACTTTCATGAGGCTATGAGTAGAACGATGGTGTAGGTGTCGAAGTGAAAATAGTTAACCCGATCGTGTGATTGAAAATAACAAAGAGGGAGGAAAAGGGAAGGGGACGTGTGTAAGGGTGACACACTAACATACGTAGCCTAATCCAGCTTTTATATCATATGAAAAGCATGAGTATAACTGGTATAGTATGTGATGTATTGTGTACGTATATTAAACAGGAGTATATGCATGTATGGATATAGGTATGTGTGAATTCGTATACCGTAGGTGCGTAAAGGACATGTACGGATATAGTGGAATCATATAGTTGAGTATGACACTTATGAATGCAACAATGTGGTAAAATTTGATCTCGTACGTCATAAAGTAGGGGTGGGAAGGTCGAGCAGGGGTGGTGGGTAAAGCAGTGGTGGTGGGTAGGTACAGCAGGGGTTGTGGGTAGTTAGAACAGGGTGGGTGGGAAGGTAGAGCAACAGGGTGGATGGGGTGTAGTGTGGGCCCCAGCAGCAGGAAGTCAACTAAGGTGAGGGTGGGCGCGCCTGTGGAATCCTGACGTAAATTATAGATGGAGACTTGGGAGCGGCCTCACTGGCTTGGTCTGCCCCCCTCATTGAAGACGAGCACGGGGCACAGCCAAACTTATTCATATTTATTGTGTATAGGTATTGTACTCTGCTATTATTATACAATGAAAGGTGCAATTGTAATCCTTGATAAATTTCTGTCCCATTCATGGACGTCTGAAGGATAGTAAACAGAAGGTACTGTACCGGTACTGTACGTTTTGTTTTTTTCCTGCGTTGCGTCTTGAATTATGTGAGCAACAAGTTGGCTTACTGTAAAAGTTGTTTGTCAACCACACTTTATCCATACTTGGTGGTCTGGAAGTAATAGATTGTAATTGTACCACAACTTCCGGGGACAGTTAGCCATAATATTTAAATATATAAAATGCGAGTAATTTAATTGAAATGAGTATAGTGTAATAATTTATGGTTATCCTGTAATAATTCGATACATTATAGCACCACACCACTCGTATCCACATTTATATATTCCCCTAAAATATTATAAATGATTGATGAACATAATAGTAACTCATTGTTTATGTTGTCCAAGGAATAACTTACTTTGTCATAGGCTTACGTTGGAAGGAGGGTTACATTCCAACCTACCAAACGTTCCATGTAACAATGTCCTGAAAATATGAATATATAATTATATACTGTACACAGTATATATATAGAACTTGAGTGACCTTGACATACACCTTCATTGTATCATTTGTCTTGGAAGGTGGAGTGTCGTCACAGGATGCGGTAAACAATGCCTCCTGTCAGGGGTTCGTGAGGATGTGGTAGTCACTGGGAGAGGAAAGAAAACAAGGTTGGCTCGTACACAATGACTGATAAGATCCATCAGAATGTAATTACATGATAACAGCATCAGCCAGCTTCTGTGATGTCTTTGGTGGGTTGGTGTTCATTCAAGTAGCCTAGCATATATGATAAGAGTAATTGGTTTTCATATATTAAAGATTATTTTCTCAGTTACTATATTTATATCCTTCCGGTCGACCTTCGTTGTATTTTTCTCTACAAATCCAGGTGTTTTAGTTCATCAAGGTCAGTTAAACGAATATAGCCTAACAACAAAGAAAGGATATACATAACAAAGAAAGGATGTGTGTACAGGATATCTCCAGACAATCGTATTCGGCTTCCGTAAGTGATCAATCATTCATTGTTACATAAGTATTTTGGACAAGAAAATGTCCTTTGAATGTTTACTCTGCTACGGTTATTACATTACAATAATTATTAGAGACAAATGGGCAGGGAAACTACTTATTGTTCAATTACACTCAATAATTGGTGATCAATCCCCTTGGTGAAGTTTATATCTTGTTCCTGGTACACCCTTTTACATAAACCCTTCAGTTATTCTAGGTTTCCCATCAATAAGTCCAAATAATCAAATACAGGTTGTTTTAGAAGGATTATCTGCTTCTGAAGTGTTACTTGAACTTGATAATCAGTAGAAATTGAATGTTACTCTTCACAGATAATTATTATTTTTTTTTTTTTAATGGTAAGACTGATTGAAATGTACCGGTATGTCAAAGAATGAGTATCAGTACAAGGCCCCTGATAGAGACAAACCTTGATACAGTATAGACTACATAAGTATATACGTGTGTGCCCACGAGACGACGTAATCCAATTGAAAAAGTTTAAACCCGAAGCAAAAAACACTTGGTAATCTAGAATTGTCTTTTCCTAGTTAGAGATTGCGTTGTGCAGTGGTTGTGTGTGAGGTAATGTGTCAAGTAGTGTGGATTAAACTACAGTGGGTGATAGTCGAGGCCGTTAGTGTCTGTGGTGGAGTGCAGTGGTTGTGTGTAAAGTAGTGTGGAGATTAGAGCAGTGGTTGTGTGGATTGAAAGTATGGAGGGCGCGGACACTTCCTTCTTCCACCTTGGCGAGAACAAGAGGGAAGGGACTCATAAACCAAGGGCAATCGATGCTCCCGTCTCGGCCAAGCCATTGTATACTCACCTCGTTCACAACACCTCATTGTCCTTAGGCTAGACAACACCAAGGCATTGTATTCACCTCGTCCACAACACCTCATCATCCATGCACACCAACTTATCGTCTTTAGGCCAGACAACACCAGGCCATTGTATACTCCCCTCGTCCACACCACCTCATCGTCCTAGACCAGACAACACCAAGGCATTGTACTCACCTCGTCCACTACTCCTCATCGTCCTTAGGCCAGACAACACTAAGAAACCCATGTTCCTATATTGGTGGTAGAAAAACCCACAATGGCTGACGAAATGCCATTGTGTGTTTTTTTTTTCTCTACCTGCATAGATGATCATGACTGTGTATTTTCCGTCTTGCCATATTGATTTAAAAGACCAATGACCTGTATGTATGTAGTGATGGAAAATAAGTCGTAGTGAGATAGTATACAGACCCAGGTTGCTATATTGTGGTAATTATTTCATGTTCTGTGTGTACAGTATATATTAAGTGTACAGTGATAAGAGAATGACTCACACTGAGGTAGTATGCTCTAGGCATAGTATGCACACACTAGAATAATATAAGTGCCTAAATGGGTTGAGATGAGAACAATGTCAGTTGTTGTTTGTCCCATTCAACAGTTGGAGAAAATGACAGGAACGCTGAAGGGGAAGTGAGTTGCCTGTTGCTGTCAGTAATACTAAAGCTATTAAAGTACACACACACATACATACATACATACATATTTAGATTTTCAGTATTATCTAACTAGTGATATTTGGGCCAATCGATAATTTGATACGATTGTTATTGCGAACTTGAATTAGTACTCACGAGAGCTACGGGCTACATGTACAGTACTTATTGGAAGGTTTATCAGCTAAGGAACAGAGGGAAGCAGTCATATTTTTACAGGAGTTACCTCTATGTGGATAATTATTATTGACCACGACTGTACAGTCACTTGCAATAATAAGTATCCAGGTCTTATTGAAGTTTGGTAACATTTGACATACCAGTGAAATAATTACAACTATTATATTATATCCTGTCTCATACTTGTTGGAGCTCGTTTAATATTCCATCAGGCTATTCGAAACAGACCTGGATACTTCTTATGGCTCGCGACTGTACACTTTGAATATTTTTTTGAGGTTCACTGATTTTAATTATAATAGATAAGTTATGCAATTTGATGAAGGTGATGTTCGTGGTCAAACTGAATGGTTAATTAATGAATCCAACCAAACTAGGTATGCCAGGAAATAAGCTACCTCAGTATACAAGTAAGGGGATCTATTTTATAGCATACAGTAGTTTGAGCCCTCCAGTTCACCAACAAAAGAGTCTCCCTTTAATTTAACGTCGGTAATTTAGTAAAACCTGTAGCACGAGCTAGATAATGTAGTTATAATTGGCGACAGTATTTGCTCTCCAAATCTCTTTGAAGGGGAAGTATGATATATTTTCAAGCACCAAAATTCGCCTTTGATTTTATTTGAAATGTGTTCATGTACATAATAAATAACACGGTATTTCAAGTACGAATGATGCTGTGTCAGATGTTAGAAATAATTAAAAACTGCAAGGTACACAAGTGGAACGTACAGTACTGCTAAAGGTTGATTGGGTATTGGAGTGAGCTGTGTGTGTGTGTGTAGCTCTGCTGTGCTTTTGTATGTAGTGTGGGAGGGGAGGGCTGGTGTGTGTGTGTGTGTGTGTTATGACGTCAGTGTGAGGGTGAACACAGGCTTGTTCACCTCACCACCTCCAACCAGTCTGTCCCTCCTACAACCTCCACTTTTCTCACTAACCTTTTCTCTCTTTCCTCCCATTTTTCTCTCACTTCTCTGACTGACTCTTTTATCACACATTCCACTTTTCCTCACATTTTTCTCGTTCCTGAACCTTTTCATTTTTCTCTACCATTCCTTCCCCCTTTTCTCACTTTCATCACTGTTTCGTTTCTCTTCTCATTCCTTTTAGTTTTCTCCCTCCTCTTCACCTTTGTCTCGGACTGTCTTTCCACTTCCTTCATACATAAATACATTCCTCATTGATGATTTCCTCCCACTAGCCTCTTACTTATCTTCCATGCCCACTACATTACTCTTGTATCTTCAAAATTGCCTCATATTAACCTAGACAGATTTCTCCCTCCCTTGTGTAATGTACTGCAATGATTTCTCTCTCTCCCTTCTGTAATGTAAAGCAAAGATGAAAAGCACCATTTGGAAGGAAGGGTTTGTGGAAGTAATTTATCGTTTTTATTATTCTCACTAATTTTTTCATGGCCTCACGTCACCTCTCGTATTCTACCTTACAACGCACTATTCTCACGGTCACACCCACCCACACACACATACACACACACCACCACGTATCCTTATTTATACAACACTATTATTCTGGTAATTGGGTATACGTAGAATCTGAATGAAGAGTGAATTATGAAATGAAGGTTTACGTATGGACTGCGTGTGATGGTTTACATAAAAAAAATATGGGGAGTTGTATACTTTTTAGTGTTTACAAATCAAGCATAACATAACATAATAATCTTGCATCCTGTTGATAGGTTCTGTTGCACATCCTACATACCAGCAAAATTTCCATGTCATGTTAAAACAATTGAAGCTTTGATTAGAATGCCTTGCGCACGTGTTTAAATTATTATTATTATTGTTATCGTTATTATTATTATTAATGTTGTTATTATAATTGTTATAATTATTATTGTTATTTTATTTTCATTTTTTTGCCGGTATTATAGTATTATTGTTATTATTATTATTATTATTATTATCGTCATCATCATCATCATTTTTGTTACTGTTGTTATTATATATTTTTATTTTTATCTTTATCTTTATCTTTTCAGTCACTGTCATTGGCCAAGAAGAAGATCGTGCACTACACCACGTTGGATCCCCAGAAACGAGCCAACGCTGCCTTCCTCATCGCCTCCTACTCTGTAAGTATTGACGTCACCACTTGTTTCTCTCTATCCCTCCCACTCGTGTACTTGGCTTTACCTGCCAGTACAGTGCTACCCCATACCTCCTTAGTGTTGACGTCACCTGCCTACCACCCACTACATTCTCTCTCTCTCTCTCTCTCTCTCTCTCTCTCTCTCTCTCTCTCTCTCTCTCTCTTTTATAATACAAGTACTATCCTTTATCTACTTGTGCTGACGTCTATCCATGCCTGTTCGTTGGTTCCTTCGTCTCCTTGGTTTTGTTGTGACCTTTCCCCACGAGTCTATAACTTTTTTCAGGTCTTCAAACATCATTTCATTCTTTCCATGTTCGTCAAAACTTTCTATTGCTCCTGGCGGCACATAGCCCTAGCTGTCAAGTCGCCAACAATGTGTGGTTTTTGTTCAATCAGTCGCTTCCTCTCCCACGTGTTACATCTTCACTCTGCTCTGCTTTATTAATGTGGGTAGTTCTCGTTGTATAATTAGTGTTGTGCTACTGATTCCTCCAAGCTACTGTATACTACAAAACCTGATTCCCTTCCCTGGTAAATACTGAAGGTGTTTGTTTCCTGGATTAATGTAGTGGAATCTGTAGCCCTCCCCTGTTTGAACACACACGAGATTATACACCTAAATACTGTGTTGACGTCATATATATCCTGCTACCCTCCTCTTCTCTACTTACCCCCACAATAGACACTAGAAATGTGTAAGGGGGAGAGGAACAAGGTGAGGATGAAAGACGAGAGAGGAAAGGAGAGGGAATAGCGGAAAAATAGGCACTGGAGATGTGTACGGGGAAGAGGAGCAAGGTGGGGGATGAAAAACAAGAGATGAAAGGAGAACGAAATAGGGTGAAAAATGGTTGGGGTGTATGGTGTATAGAAGGGATTAAAGTAAAGTGGATGGCGTGGAGTGGAGTGGAGTGGCAGGGGGACTGTGTGAGTGAGTGTTGGGACAGAGAGAGAGGAACATGTCACTAGCACCCAGATACTGTTACAAGGGACACATTGGCACCAACACACACACACACACACACATACACACAGGCTTCTGTCTGTCAGTGAGTGGCCAGGCAGCTTTACCTTGAAGGATGTTTGCCTGACTGTCACCCTTTCTGCTTTACTGTCTCTCCTCTCTCATCTCCCTCTCATATTCTGCTTTTCTGTCTCCCAGGCCGTTTCTCTGTCTCTCATCTCTGTTTTTCTGTCTTCCCTCTCCTCCCGTTTCCCTGTCTCTTTCTTCTTTTTGGTCTCCTTCCCCTCCTGTCTTCTTTCCCATTCTGTATTTCTGTCTCCCCTCCAGTCTTCCTCACGACACAGGTGTGTGCGACACACACACACACACACACACACACACACATTCTGCTTTTTTGTCTACCCATCCGTCTTCCTCTCTCCCATTCTGCTTTTCTCTCTTGCCTATCATCTTTAAAATCCTGTATAAAATCTTCATCTCAACCTCTAACAGTCTCCCAGCCAGCGTACAACCTGTCTTCCTTTCCGTCTTACTTGACCTGGATGCTTTCATTTGACTGTCAACTTTTTCCCTCTGCACCGTCCTGTTTTGACTTCCTGCCAGTGTGTCAGCCAGATTTCGAAGTCACTCAAGAGTTGATCAATCACAAACCCAGTCACACAATCAACCTACCAACGAACCCACACAGTCACACAACCAACCAACCAACCAACGCACCCACCTATATAGTCAGTCAGTCAGCAGTCAGTCGGTCAGTCAGTCAATCATCCAACACCCAGTCATGCAGTTAGCAAGCAATATTTATTTCGTACCAGCATGTCTGTGTGTATAACCCTCAGGCATTTCTCTTTCAAATCACCACCAATGCATTTTATTTTTCCTGTTATAAGTTTCCGTTCATTAGCGACCATTGTGTATACCAACACGCACAAGACAGATTTGTAAAAAGAATAAAAGAAAAAGGGTCTCTGGTGAAAGCTGGATATTGCAGTGTTGCCGAGTCAGATAAAGTGCAGACAAGAGGAGTGGCTTACAAGAATGTCCAGTCACAAACCAAAATCCCGTTCTTCTGTCTGTCGATATATCAAACATAATCACGAATCTATTGTTATGTTTAATTTAATCAAAACTGTTGTGATATAAGGCTTGTATTTATTGCTTGATAAAATAATAAAATCTAAAAAAATGATCGCATTCACCATTATAGAGTTTTAAAAAAAAAGTAAGCCCCAGAACTGAATGATTGACCTCAATTTTGCATTATCGCCACCAAAGTTCCGTAACTCTGCCAGCCAGCCAGCTATCTATCTATTATTTCATTCCTGGTTCAGAAGCTTGGAATAACTACCAGATACAGAACACTGGAAGGCAACAGACTCGAATGAATATATTGTGGAGAATCGGTGGAGAGGATTCGAGTAGATGTTACAATATTTTAAACCAAGGAATTATGGGATAGTTGCTTATAGAATTGTGGTGGTTTTGGGTATAGTTAATTCAAATACGAGGAAAAACGGCAACACATAGTCCAAACGGAGTATCCAAACAAGGTGAAAATGTAATGGTATCCTTTCACACACACACACACACACACACACACATACACACACATACACACACATACACATATATATGCACCTGTCTAATTCCCCCAGTGTTACTCTTATCATTACAAGAGGAAATAGGTTTGAGATCGCTTCTGGTTCTACTGTGACCCAAATATTTTCTTTAAGTGTTTGTAGATTGTGTGACTTGCATGGTGGTGGTATCAGGTCGTGTGCAAGAGAAGAAGTCAGAAGGGTTTTGATAGATTTTAAAGGCGCATTGCTGAACACACACACACACACACACACACACACACACACACACACACACACACACACACACGGTCATAAAGTACGATATATTTGAAAGTTGAACTAAGGCAGGTTTATATTTTATCAGATTTATGGTACAGAACTTATGGAGAAAATATATCGATACACAAATTTATGGAGAAAAGCAAAAAACTCATCGATGTTACAGATACATATTTTCACGAGTAAAGGTAGAAAAAAATACATTTATTGCTACCAAGTGAATATAGGCTTGTAGACGCGGAATGCCTTTCCACCATCATTTGTGTTCTTAACTCAGGGAGCATGAGGGAGATTTACTGTTAAGTGGCACAGTGTGATATTGTTTAAGGATAGTCATTCTGAATTTTTGATATGCTTTTAGATCATTCAATATACAGTAGTGTGGAATGTATGAGCAAGGAAAAAGCTGGCAGGTCATTCTGTTCACACGTTCATAGGGTAAAACAGAAAGGAAGTAAGCAAGCAAACCTCAGCCGTGTGTATTCTTGTTCCTGGGCTGAATTTCATGTGCCTTATAATAATTGATACTTGGTGAGTTGACTCGTCCGACCTTTTGACGCAGAGGAGACAAAGGATTTAGTTACCTGTAAGCAGCACGACTTACACAGTATGGTACCTATTAAAACACACACACACACACACACACACACACACACACAGAAACAGAGACAGAGATAAGAAGAAGAAAAAAAGTCCAGAAAGTTGTTTAAAAAGTAATACCTTGGTTTAAACACGGCAATATAAAGTTCACATTGTAGTCTTAACATGGGATGGAAAGGAAGGAAGGAAGGAAGGTCTGTGTATGTAGCTGAGAAAATGTCAGTCGTTGGAGTAGATAAAATTGTAAAACCACCAGTGTACATGCCTTTGTGTTTACGTGTAGTGTAGGCAAGGTGTAGCGTGATTGTAAGTGTGTGTGTGTGTGTGTGCAAGTGTAAATATGTGTAGTGTAGTGTAGCGTGTTTGTAAGTGTGTGTGTGTGTGTGTGTGCGTAAGTGTAAATGTGTGTAGTGTAGTGTAGTGTGTGTGTGTGTGTGAGTGATGGTGATCGGTGTAAATGTGTATGTGTGGGTGTTGATTTATGTGCGGTGTATATATGCCATTGTTTGGTGTGCTTCCGCGTTTACAAGTCCTTCTTTCTTTCAGTGTGTGTGTGTGTGTGTGTGTTCCATAGTGATGTGAATGATAGTTTGTATGGAGTGTATAATCAAGTATAATATAGTATGATTTTATAAAGCATTACGGGTGCATCTTCATAAAATTAATGTGTTGTGACGATACTATAATACATCAATTAAAAAAACCACAAGATATACAGATGTGGTACTAACGATGACATAACATTATTAGATAGAAAGTATGATAAAGTGTACCAACAACATACTGTATAAGGCTGACCAAATGAGCAAGGTAACTTATGTATTGTCGATAGTCTTATGGGGTTAACCAGAATGAGAAAGATATATAACGGATCTATTGCCAATATTCTGAGAACGACGACGTGATGACGATGATATTAATAAGCGATGAGTGAAAGCAGTCTGTCAGGTATCCAGTTAATGCCACCAATGTTATGACGAGGAGAAATGCAACAGCAACTCTATTGCAGATCAAAAGGAAGAAAAAAAAAACATCAGCTCGTTTTTATTTTTATTTATTTTTTTTACTCATGGATGGCGAGCGAGTGGACCAGTATATATAATTATAGTGATTGTGATACTCGAAAATGAGACTTGTGACTGGTTGGTGGAGAGGCGTATACATGGCCAAGGATTACATGGGCGTATATTATATCCCTAGGGTGGTATTGGTGACGATGCTGTGCTGATGGGAAGGTCAAGTGGAACATGTAGGGTATAGCAAAGGGCAGAGCAAGGAAGGGTAGTAGTGGTGGACAAAGGTAGGGAAGGGCAGGAAAGAGGAAGGGTAATGATGGACAAAAGCAGGGGAAGGCAGAGCAAGGAAGGGTAATGATGGACAAAAGCAGGGGAAGGCAGGGAAGGGCAGGAAAGAGGAAGGGAAGTGATGGACAAAGGCAGGGGAAGGCAAGGAAAAGTAGTGATGGGGAAGAACAGGGGAAGGCAATGATGGGTAAAGTAGGTAAGGACAGAAATGAGAAGGGTAGTGATGGGTAGAGCAGGGGAAGGCAATGATGGGTAAAGTAGGGAAGGACAGAAATAAGAAAGGGTAGAGCAGGGGAAGGCAATGATGGGTAAAGTAGGGAAGGACAGAAATAAGAAAGGGTAGAGCAGGGGAAGGCTGTATATAACTGAAGGGACACGGCACGGTTGTCGTAGTATGTAGTGATGCAGTGATGGGAAGGAAGGAAGGGCAGAGCAGTGATGGGAAGGGAGGGCAGAGCATGGTAGTTGGGGGGGAGGGGGGGCAAGGGGTGGCAAGGCAGTAGTGAAACTTGGTCACCTCCGCCCCCGGCCACTCATGTGCTACTTTCACACAACGACACCACCAGGCTGGCCATCGCCCTCACTCACTCACTTCCTCCTCACACTGCTCCTGGCCCTCACTCACTCACTCCCTTCCTCACACTGCCCCATCCCAACCTTCCTCTCACTGCCCCATCCATCCCTTCTTCTCACTGCCCCATCCCTACCTTCCTTTCACTCTGTCCCATTGCCCTTTCACTCAGCCCCATCCTTTTCCTATCACTCCCTTTCTCTCACTGTCCTGCCCCACCATCTCTCCCTCCCTCCATCACTCAGCCCCATCCTTCCCCTCTCACACAGCCCCATCCCTACCTTCCTCACACAGCCCCATCTCTTCTTTTCTCATAAAGCTCCATCCCTTCATTCAGCCCCTTCCTTCCTTATGAAGCCCCATTCTTCCTTCCTCACAAAACCCCATGCATCCCTTCCTTCCTTCTTCCAACAGCCCTATCCCTCCCTCACACTGCCCCATCCTTCCCCTCCTTCCCCTCTCACTCATCCCCCTCCTTCCCCTCTCACTCAGTCCCATCTCTCCTTTCCTCATAAAGACCCATCCTTTCCTTCTTCGTATAACCCCATCCCTTCCTTCATACAGCCCCTCGCTTCCTTCCTCATAATGCCCCTCCCCTCTTTCTTCACACAGCCCCATCCTTCCCCCCTCACACAACCCCATCCTTCCCCTTTTACTAAGCCCCTTCCCTCTTCACTCAGCCCCTGCCTCCCTTTCCTCACCCACCAGTCCCTTCCTACATCATTCACCCAGTCCCTCCCCCCATCACTCCTTGTTCCACACAGCCCCTTCTCACCCCCCTTCCTCATCCAGTCCCTTCTCACCCCCTTCCTCATCCTTTCCTTCCTTACCCTTCTCTTCTCACCCCCTTCCTTCCTTACCCAGTCACTCAGCTCCCTCCCTTTTATTGCCTCCTACAGTACGAG
The DNA here is from genome assembly GCA_033782935.1 of Petrolisthes cinctipes. Classification (NCBI taxonomy): domain Eukaryota; kingdom Metazoa; phylum Arthropoda; class Malacostraca; order Decapoda; family Porcellanidae; genus Petrolisthes; species Petrolisthes cinctipes. The sequence goes on along the minus strand of JAWQEG010003642.1, from coordinate 54,818 downwards.
TATTTGCTGTCTTGCTTCCCTGTCTTTCGCCGCCTACTGCTCTTGCTTGCTTTCCTGCCTACTCACAGCCTAGTCTGCATACTTGTCTACCTGTCTGACCCTTCCTCTTTCCCTTTGCTCACCAACCAACCACCTTGTTCCTCCTCCCTTCCTCTCTGGCTACCTGCTGCATATTGGCCGATCTCCCTTCCTCCTCTCATCTTGTGCTGTCTCCAAGCGCTGCTGCTGCCAGCTAACTTTATTGTTTTTATTTACCTACCCATTCTCCATACATACCGTATATATGTATATATATATATATATAATTTAGCACATGATAATGATATCCATTACACGATAACGTGCGTGATATATAGCCTATTATAATAATGGGTACACTTATCATATGATACTGTGGCTCCCCGGTGATACGACTGGTGCAAGGTCTCCCTCATTTGTAACATCCATTCCCACTGACACCTACATCTCTCTCTCTCTCTCTCTCTCTCTCTCTCCATTTAGAGAGTAGATTCATTACCGGCCAAACAAGGAGTGATATCCAGCCAACCTGTGATCATTTGGAGACATTGTACAATATAGGGAAGTGATGGCTCCAGACACTTTCTTTACCATACATATTTTTTTTCTCAAAGCTACAATTTTTAGCATGTTATTTTCATAGTTGAAAAAAAAAAAACACACACACACAAATCAGAGGAAAAGATATATTACCAAACAGTTTCGGCGACCTGCTGTACTCTCCCCCTTCAATGAAGTCAGAGAATGAAATATTATCTTTTCTTCTGATTTGCGGGTTTTCTTCTCCTTGTCGACTTTCACGCCAGAGTAAAATAATCTTCTCTAGGTGATATATATAGTCCAAGGCTATTTTTCTTTCAGGAGTCAGTGTATATATATATTCTTTTTTTTTTTCCACCATACAAAATAATTCATGCAGTTTATAACGTACGGTAATACCTGAATGGGGCTGAACAAAAATTAATATCCGTTACTAGTTGAATGGTTAAGCTCAAGTTATCCTGAGCTCACGTTACGCGCAGACTACCAACCCACCCTACCCATGCATGCACCTTTAAAACTCAGGGTGTATTTCCTCCGTGTTTATGTCTATTTCTGTCTGGGTTTGAATTATGGGGTGCAGCGCGAGACTGACCTCATATATATATAATCCAGCTTATGTAGTGAGGGTGGCAGGCGTGTGGTGTATTGGTTCATCTAAGATTCTAATAAGAGAACTCCACCACTACCGACATTACCATCACCAACACCACTACAGACATTACCATCACCAACACCACTACAGACATTACCATCACCAACACCACTACAGACATTACCATCACCAACACTACCAACAACACCACTACTATCAACACCACCACCACTTCTACCAACACCATCATCACCACCACTACTACCAACACCCATCACCACCAATACTACCAACACCATCACCACCAATACTACCAACACCACCACCACCACCACCAACACCACCATTATCATCCCTCCTGCTAAATTACCCGTTAGGATTTATACCCACCGCAGCCCACCCCTCCCCGACCCTCAGATTCTCCACTAAAATTAAAGGTGGTGTGTGTGTTATTAAAACAAGGCGAGGGACTGCACTTTCCTTTCACTGCATCACCTAACCTTAGTGTCCGTGGTTTGTGATTTAATTAACAAAGTAGGTGTGTGTGTGTGTGTGTGTGTGTGTTTATTCTGTGAGCAGTGGCAGCTTATCCTGTAATATACTCCCACACTTTTTCTTAGTTTCCATTCCAAATTCATGATGTCCCCTCCACTCGCGCCTGGAAAAAAAAAACTGGAAAACGGTGGAAACATTACTTGGAGTGGAAGATTGTGGAAAGTGTGGTAATAGTGGAAAGTGTGGTGAAAAGTGTGCTGTTGTTTGAAGTAGAGAAAGCAGGTCCCACCACCATCTTGTTACCTGGCCACCACAATATTATACATCATAATATGTATACGTTATATGTTGCTCCCCCCGCCCCTCCGATTCTCCATATAAAACCCCCAGCCAATGATCAAACCCGGCTACTCCTCTTACAAGTAAAGCCAGTGACACTCCTACATGGGTTACTGATGCTTATTCGTGGATGGTGAGGTTCACATAGTGCTGTGGTGGTGATGGTGGAGTGTTTTGCACCCGAGTTTTCAACCAGAGACTGATCCGCACAACTCGTGGCTAAAATAAGTCCAGGAAGGAAAAAAACAGGGAAGGAAGGAAGTGAGTCAGATAGAAAGAAAATTGGTAACTTCACCGCCCTTCCTTCCTTCCTTCCTTCCTTCCTTCCTTCCTTCCTTCCTTCCTTCCTTCCTAGTCGTGTTGTGGTGACGTGACGCCTCTTGAGCTTGTGGTGGTTTCCTTCTCTTCCATCAGTCTCACTTTTCCGCATCACAAACTGTTATTAACGCGTTATTATTTTGTTGTCATGGAGGTGGTTGTGAAGGGTAACGATGATGGTGGTGTTGAAGATGGTGATTGTTATTATTAGTAGTAGTATTTATTTTCATTGTTATTACTATTATCATTATTATTATTACCATTGTTATTATTATTATTATTATTACTACGATTATTATTATTATTACTATTACTACGATTATTATTATTATTATTACTATTATTACTATTACTACGATTATTATTATTATTATTATTACTATTACTACGATTATTATTATTATTATTATTATTATTATTATTATTTTTAACCATGTCATCATCAGCTTATGTGTTATGATCAGGATGTATTTGCCTTTGTTGATCTGTGAAGCAATGTTTGTTTCTAGATGAGTGAGGCTGTTTAGTATCGTGATGTTTTGACAACTGAGCATTTTGTTCTATTGTGATAGTGTGTGTGTGTGTGTGTATGTGTTCATGGTTTATCATACCGAGTGTATAGTGTATTTTACCGTAGGTAGGGTGTAATGTGTTGGTGTAGTGGTTTGTTGTGGGGAGGGGATGGGGGTGATATTCATGGTGTATTGCTGAGTGTACTGAGTTGCCTTTGGTAGGGTGTAGTATCCTGAAATATTTTGGTGTTGTAGACAGTCACGAGCCATAATAAGTATTCCAGGTCTGCTTCGAATAGCCTGATGGATTATTAAACGAGCTCTAGCAAGTATGAGAAAGGATAAGAGTGCTAGTTTGGTCCTACATATAGATAAAGTGGTATGGTGTTCAGAATGGTGATTTTTGTCGTCTCGTGTGTAGGGTAGTTGTGTAGTGTGGTGTATTGCATTGTAGTATAAGCTGTGTTGTTGCATCATCATAAGTCAGGGTGTGGAGTTGCATATATAGAATAATCCGGATCTTGTTTATTTTGTGTAGGTGTGTCAAGTGCACGTGGGTAGCTTGTGTGTGTACTAGTGTAGAGGTGTGTATGCAGGTAATATATTTGGTGTATCGCGTATGTGTGTGTTCATTGAAAGGGTGTAGGTGTGGTAAGTGTGTACCGTTGTGGAGGTGTGACTAGTATGTGTGCCAACATGTGTAGGTGTAACAAGTTTGTGTGTGTGTGTGTGTGTGTGTGTGTGTAAGAGGGGGGGGGGGGCAAGGGACATTAATGTGTTTAGATGTGAAAGTCTGGTATGTTGTTTGCATGTATTATGTTGATGTGATGTGTGTGTTGTGGTAATTGTGTTGGTTTGTAAGGTTATTGTGGAGGCTTGATTGATGTGTTTTGTGTGGTGGATGATGTGGTTGTAGTGGAAGTTCTCTGTATTTTGCATATGTGAGTCTAGTAATGTGAAAAGAGGAGTATGGTTGTTTTATGTGTATGTGTGTACACTGTAGTGTAGAACTGTGTAGTTGTATTCGTCAGATGGTGGGTGTGTGTGTTACCGTATGTGGGCAAGCTTGTATTATGTACAGTGCACTCGTGCGTGCACACACCGTACTCTGAGCGAGCTTGTTTGATATGCAAACGCAATAAAGACGTGATGAAATAGTTCCTTATACGTGTGTGTGGGTGAGTGAGTGAGGTCATGAACAACAAATCTTGGTAGGTGGGTGATGCACTGTGGATGGCTGAAGGAAAGTAGTGGGCGTTCCTTCCTACCTGTCTGCTTATGTTTATTCTGGAAGGGATAGAATGTGTTTAGGAGTTGAATATAAATATAGTTTGAGAATTGTTGTGTGTCTTGGACGTAAACTGTATGTGCACGTGTGTATTTAACTGATGTTCCCTCCTCGCTGTGACTACATATACCTCAGCCCTTAAGTACAGGATAATATATTTGTTTGTTAGTTAACCAGGAGATTATTATGTCGTGATGGTGTTATCTTGGTGTTTGTTTGGGTGAGTGAAAACAATCATACCTTCATTTTGTGTCGGTACGTAATGTAAACATATGTTTCTGTACCTTCCAATAGAATTAAATAGAAAAAGAGGTGATTAATTAGTCTATCAAATTTCTATAGATATTTAAATAGTTGTACTGTATACCCTTACAAAATACCACATAATTATGTTATATACCATAAGATTAATATAGGCTATGCCATATATTCAGAAAAAACAAACATTATAGTTGGAGAACGGAAATCCGGTTGGTATCCTATACAGTCACGCCTAGTAGTTCTGTAATACCCTCCAATGAAAATTATTGGACTAATGCTGCTAAACTTTTTAACTATTGGTGTCTAATATGGGTTCAAAAGATTCACTCAGGTGGCTTACTTATTTACCTGATGTAGCACTTTAGATTGTGGCTGTAGAGTACATAGTAAAAAATAGGAAGTTTCCACACTTTACATAATTGGATGATTGGTAAAAAAAAATTTACCGTCAGGTTGACTATAAGACTGGATAATGTGATGATAATGGCTGAGAATATAGCCAGGACAAGCGTACAGTACTATGAGTCTGTACTGGAATGAGGCAGGTGGTATATTGCAACTAGACAACGACTGGGATAAAGCAAAGGAAGGGTATGAGGAAGGGTATTGTAATACTGTATGAGCCATGGATGAGGCAGGGTATTATTGTTGAGTCAAACAAGGATGTAACAGGAGTAGTTCTATGAGTCAGACAGAGGGATGAGGCCTCTGCTGGTATTATTGTTGGCGAGATGAGAATGAGGCAGGGTATTGCATCCAGGGAGACAGAGGAAGCCGGAAAACAGAACAGGCAGGACTCGGTATATGCCAGCCAACTAACCAGTCTCCATGCAGCTAGTTCAAGGTCTTGTGGCGTCACGAACATACCACCGTAATTTCCGCCGCCCAATATTACAATAAAAAGCACTATTGTATGCAGAGAGTGGCCCGGAATTGCGCAGCGAGGAAACTGGCCCTAGCAGCTGTACATACGTGTGAGTGGCTGGGTGTGTTTCCTCCCCACACTACTCTGGCCCTTCTGGAGGTCGTGTTTATATATACAGTATGTGTGTTGTTACCTTCACACAAGTAACTACAACTCCTCTTGATCCCTGGTTTATTCTCTTTTCGTGAAGTTTTTCATAAATATGTAGACTTTTATATACTTGATAAACTGCTGAAGGCCATTAAAACGAAACACGTCGTGTCTGCAAACTGTACACCTCCATTCCAAACTGGGGCCAAGGGGTGATGAGTTGCAGTTATATCATGTGTACTGTAGGTTACAAGGACGTATGTAAATGAAAGTACAGTACGTACAACTCCCCTAAAGTTCTAGACACCTCTCTGTCATCACGTGCAGATAAAAAATAAATAACAGATGGCTCGTAACTTTTGTCCTCGTTTGTACCTGACTGAACTACACATTTCTAGCCGTGTTATTGAATTGTGGAGAGAACTTTATGGTCGTGTATTTCAGGCGGCATTTGTGTGAACCAAAACCAGGCATCCTTAATTAACAAAAGCACGGGTGTTAGATGTACAGTTGCGGACACATGAAACAGACGCACTTCAAACTGGCTCCTAATCAAGCATAGAATAGGACGCGCCTTAGCACACGTCTCGTTCTACCCCATGCTCAATGAGGGGCCCGGTTTCAAGGTTGTGTGTTTCATATGTCCGCAACTGTACAGTATAATCATTGTTTGGGCACATCAATATTTATCCTACAAAATTTGAGTCTAAAGATAAATATTAAGTGGAGATTCTCTTTTTTTGCTACTGATTCCTCCAAACTATGCCAGGAAACAAATCACCCTATTGTTAGTAATAGGGTATCTGTTGTTTCTTGTCATAGTTTGGAGGATTCGCTAGCCCTCCAATTTACTATCATGATAATCTCCTCTTAAAGTAGGATGTTTGGCATCGGAAAATTGGTTCTTCCAAACTAGACTCCAAAAGATTCCCTACTTAATATTGATGTATTAGTCTTGTTTCCTTGCATACTTTGGAGTATGCAAATTGACCTAAGTAAATTACCCCAGTAAGGTGGTAGTAAAGGTTAGTGTTAACTCTAAACGAATATTCATTGATTATGCAAAAGTCTAAAATGTTTATCTATTCGCATTCAACTCGAGAACATTTGACATAGATGATGAAACTTTTTTTTTTTTTTTTTTTCTTTTTCTTTAATAATAATAATAATAATGCGAGTTGTTGTAATCTTCCACACTCGTCACTGCTCCCCACTTGTGAGATGCTCATTTTGACAAGTGTACGCGTATGTAGTATGTAATAGTACAGTAGATGGTATTGGAGGAAGTGAGTTTGAGGGCCGAATGCAAGAATATCAGTGATGTTGACAACGGCTTGGTACAGGTACAGTAAAATGGCTCTGGTGTGTTTATGGAGTATGGCATTAATATACTGGTACCACACGATCGTCAACACCATGAATGTTCTTGCATACGGCCCTTATAGTGAGAAGCTGGCGTGAAGGGTGTCGTCATACCCTTGGTTCCGGTAGATGTCGGGAGCAACACACACACACACACACACAAACACATATTGAAGTCTCAAGTATGTAACTTGATAGTCCAAATTACTTTTTTTAAAGACTGCGCGATCACCGAGAACATTTTACGTCACCTAGATAAATATGAGAGTAAACTGTAGGAATAAGAGGAGAAATGTTGTTTTTTCATGTCCCGTTCAGTCAGAAGCCTCTCTGGGTTAGCTTTGCCTTTATAGGGGTAGTCGGGAACGGGAGTGACATCTGATTCCTCCAATGGTATCTTTAAAACTAAAGAAATATAAGCTAGTGAATTGCTACTAAATTAGACTATTAGCTGGTTGCATTATGTATGTGTTTAGTCCGTTGTGTCATTATTTCGAGCTCAATGTGTATTCATCTTCCATTGAGTTACTGTACGTTTTTTTTTTACTACCATGGCTTCCGATTGGTTAAACGCACATTTCCTGCTAACCCTTTTGATAGCCAAGGTGACATTCAGCCATAATTATGTTTTTGAATATTGCTCTGAACACATTACTAATGGTGATGTAAAGGAAAACGCTGTGGTCTCCAAAGGTTATTGTTGCTACTGTGGCTACAGAAAGAATACTAATATTGTGGGGTAAAACATACTGGACGGTACGCATCCTGTTGTTGAAGGTCGAGCCAGCATTATATAAATGTACCGGTTCATAAATATAACGATGCTGGGAGTATTTAACTTTTTGTTAACATTCTCTCTTCCTTTAAGTTAGTCGTCAGATATCCAGAATTCAGCCAGCATGGTGACAAAAAAATTGGAAGGACATAAATCTTAAGGCTCCATATTATGATGGTTTTGCTTCCATATACAGTACAGTATGTTGTTGGTTGGGTAGTAGATTTTTTAGTTTAGGGTGGCCTTAGTGTGTAGTTTAGAAACTACTGTATAGAGGTGTTGGTGGATGAATCCGGTACCGGTAGTACAGTACAATCATATGGTTTAGACTGATTCTTAGTATTCTGTGGTTTAGTAAACTTATATGAGACCCAGTAATATAATTGTTACTTGCAAAATCCACCTTGTTAATGAAACTAATTTTACAGTTGTATATTTTTACAGTACTGACTTAAAATTTTGATGAAAAAAATTATTTGCCTTTTTTTCTGCAGATCATCTACTTGAAGAAGACCCCAGAGGAGGCCTACAAGCCTTTGATGGGTGGCAACAGTCCTACTTTCTGCCCGTTCAGAGATGCTGCTTATGGCATGTCCACCTATAACCTCACACTACTCGACTGTCTCCATGCTATTGATAAAGCCTTCAAGCTCGGCTTCTTTGATTTTAATGACTTTGATGTCGAAGAATATGAGTATTACGAGGTGAGGTGTGCATACTTTGTTTGAGCTTACCTATCTTGATTTTAACTTATTTTATATCTAAACAGTTTTATGTTAACATCAATTGTGTGTAAATACATGCATACATAATACGAACTGATATATACTGTATGCTTATTAGTATTACTCAGGTACAGTTGGTTACAGGAAAATGTACACATATTGTTAGGTAGTTGATAATTATTCCATGTTCTACCAACTAATGTATATGATATAAAGGACATTTTCATAATACGATTCAGCTGGATAGGTATAAAAATAATACCTCAAGGAATATTATTAGATCAGATAACTTGACTTACTTTAAGTTAATCTTAGTGAACCATAACCAAAAAAGTAATGCAAACATTGCTATGAGCCCTATCTATGCTACAACTATCCATGCATTGTTGCTAAAAGTATGGACAGTTATGAAACTTAACTGCATATGTATGAAATCTTATGGCCATTTGTACTAACATACAATGCATACATTGTTCTATTGTTTTGTGTCAGTTGTCATCCCATTTTCCACCTATAATAGTTCTTCACTATACAGTAAGTTTATAAAGCAGTTCTGGAATACTTTAGTCAAGTTACTGTCCCTGCTTACTTGGTCATCATCAGTCTTCTTGATCATGCTTCTCTTACGGAAATATATATGGATGTTGGCTGTTTGGAGTTGGCCCAAAATAGTCAGTTTGTCTTCAGATAATTAAAAAATACCACATTATTATTTGTTGCTGGACATGAGGATGAACCTCACTATAGTATTTCAACCACATTGGTTGGGTCTGATTACCTTACTCTGTGATGGAACACTGGCACCCTACTGTAGTACATCTCCATGGGGCTGAGGGAGTGTTTTTTGTTGCAGGAAAGCAGATGGTAGAAGTTTCTTTGTCTAATGTTTAGTCCTTTTTGATACCTACATCTCACCCTAGGCTATAGGAAAGATTGAAATGGTGATGTTCTATTTATTAAAATTTAAAAAGGGTTTTCTTTGGTGTGGTGCATTAGTCCCTTCCATGTAGAGGTGTTGGTGGATGAATCCGGTACCGGTAGTACAGTACAATCATATGGTTTAGACTGATTCTTAGTATTCTGTGGTTTAGTAAACTTATATGAGACCCAGTAATATAATTGTTACTTGCAAAATCCACCTTGTTAATGAAACTAATTTTACAGTTGTATATTTTTACAGTGGTCCTTAAGCACAAATTTACAATAAGAAAAATCAGTTAGTCAGACTCCTGGCATTATGAATGAGCATTCACTCCTGTTGCCTGGGTACAATACTGTATATACAGTACTGTAGTGATTTGTTTAGTTTGTGATGCTATTTTTTTTTTTTTTTTTTTTTTTTTTTTTTTTTTTTTTTAATGGAGAAAGTCGTCTTTACACAGTGGCACAGATGTTCTAAACAGCACACAACAACTCTAATTCTCCAACAAATAGGGTATGGATGTATGAAACTTAGTGGAAAACTGGCTTTTACAGGCCAACCTAAACCATATATGAAAAGATTATTGTTTAAAACAAGAGGTATAATTTTGTTTACACTTTTTAGGATTCTGTATATGTATGACATCTCACACAGTCCTTCAGAAAGTCATTATGTATGTGATATATGTGCTTTGCCATACCATAAACTAAATTATAATCAGAATGTATGATGATTATTCATCTAAGCTAATGCAAACTTTTCATCCCCAAATACAGACAGCTTGAATAGACTTTGAAATGTAATCTGCTTTGTATGATATAATGACCAACTTCATTGTTGCCATTTTCTCCCTTGCAATGCTCCTACCCAATGAGAGCAGAAGGTACAGAATGGTGACTTCAACTGGATCATTCCGGGCAAATTTCTCGCCTTCTGTGGTCCTCACTCTGAGAGCAAGGTGAAGAATGGATACACACTGCACTCTCCTGAAACGTACTTCAGCTATTTCCGCAAGCATAACGTAACCACAGTGGTTCGTCTCAACAAGAAGATTTATGACGCTAGTCGTTTCAGAGCAGCTGGCTTTGAGCACTATGATATGTATTTCATAGATGGCTCCTGTCCCTCTGATGAAATCATGAGAGAATTCCTGAGGGTCAGTGAGAACACTGAAGGTGGCATGGCTGTACACTGCAAAGGTATGTTTGTATGTTTTCTAGTTATATTATCAACTATAGAAAATTTCTAAATATTTTGATACTGTAAATAAGATATCAGTATAAACCAGGGCTATTGAGGTTGGGGTTTGCTGGTGACATCCAACCGGCAAGTAATTTTTATAGGCTCTTTGACAGCTATTTCTGCCCATTGTTTTCACAGACCTCACCCTTTTGTATTTGATCTAGCCACAATGTTATTTTTTCAATTAGTATATCATGTGAGCAATTTTACATGTAAAAGTGTCTCAAGTTCAATCCAAACAGTTAAAATAAAACCACACATTGTTAGACATGTGCTTTTCCTAATATACTGTAAAGTACATCCTTAAGTGCATTGATTTCCATAACCTCACCTGCCTAATATAGGATATGTACTGTACTATGAAGGTTAGGATAAGGCTGAAGAGAATTTTTTACTTTTGTAGCTGGTCTTGGTCGTACGGGGTCCCTCATTGGTTGCTACATGATGAAGCATTATCGGTTCACAGCAGCTGAAGTCATTGGTTGGCTCCGAATCTGTCGGCCAGGATCCATCATTGGTGGACAACAGCAGTGGCTGACCTCGTAGGTTGACAACCCTTTTGGTCTGACATTGGTTGTGATATGAATGTGAAAGAATAAGAGCAGTGGAGATCCCTTAATTAGAAATGTCTGTAGTGGTCATAGAGTTGACATAACAAAGATTATTGAAATACTGTATTTTTTTTGTCAGGGGTGAATAAATATTTTGATCAAAGTTTCCAAAAATAGAAAGAATGAATGAACCAAGGCTGATGAAAAAGGGTTTATGCAAGTGAGTACGAGGAGCTAAATATGGCAAGAAAGATGTAGGAGATAATGGTACAATATGGCTGGTGATCATGTAGGAATGCATAAGTTAGAAATGGGTGAAAGAAAAGAACTAGTTCATGACAAACAGGAGTGGAAGAAGTTCACTAGGGGAGTACTGTATATTATTGTAAGTCAGGCAACCAAGTTTTAATTTGATAATTTATGAAATGGCTCCTGTTAATGAAAGACAGTTTTGGATAAGTGTACTTGTGGAGCACTAGGAACAGAGCTTGCTTAATATTCACAAGTTAGAAAGAGGAAGTTAAAGTGTGTGGTCCATTTCATGAATTATAAGTTAACTAGTTAATTATATTTATGTGTAAACAAATAAGTTTTTGAATATATATTTCTTTCCAACTTTAGCAAGCAGTCTTCCTTGTGGCTGGAAGGTGATATATTCAGAGGCCGCAACAAGAACCAGAACCTAAACAAAAAGTGTGAATTTGGAATCTACAGTGCGGCTTACCGTGAACATGTAGCAAATCTTCGCAACACGCGCAATAAAAACAATTGCAATAATCAAAACCAAAAGCATCTGGTAAGTGGAAGGAAATCCTTGCTTTGTATGAAGTTAGGTATTGAGTGTATTTATAATATACTATAGTGTGCTGTAGTTGTCTTGTATATTGGATGGTGATACTGTTATATTTAGAAATTCTATCAGTCCAGAGCTTCACAGCAACCTTGAACCACATTACTACAGTATGAAAAATTATGTGATATTCACAAAGCTAGGATGTTGTAGTCAGTAATTTAGTTGGATGAACTCTAGAAACATGTATACAATGTAGGTTGTGCCGCAGGTTGGTGGAAGTTCATCAGAGGGAGAAAATGAACGTGAGGAGAATGTGCAGATGGTGCTCAGTGGTGTGGACACCCTGAAGCTTGATGACCACACTCTTCACAATGATAATCATGACAAGTACATTGAGGTAAGTTGAGGTGTGATAAAAGGATGGAGTAATAGGAATACTGTCTATAAGGAAAGTTATCAATACCTCTTTCATCAAGGATTAGGGAGCTCCAGGACCAGGGATCTAAAAAGGATACTTTAAAAACAAGTAGAGCCAAATAATTTTTTCCACTTGCCTATACCATAACAAAAGTATGGATGCGCAAGCATTATAGAAATCTCGGAAGAAAACTGTGATAGATGAATATACCTCATTGTGGAATTTTTTCACATCTTTGATTATTACAGTATTTTTATACTACCTCCAGTAGAAATCCATACTTTTTGTACTTCCTGCCATGTGTGTTAGGGTAGAGGGTAGATGGCTGCATTAGAAAGCAGTACTGTACTAAAGTTAAAGTACAATACAATGCTGCTCTCAGTATTGTTATTATGAAGAAAACATATTTTAAAATAGTAATGAAAGACTACCTGAGAGAAATATGTATATATATAGGACTAATAGGAGGAACAAAGATTATCTTTAAGTCCATAGTGATCATCATATTGTAGGTCAAACATCGAGATTTTGTATTCACATTCAATCATAAAAAAAAATGTGTAGTGAAGTTTGGTTGTTTGATGGAGATGGGAGGTAGCACTGGCAGGCAGACTACTGTACTAGGGCCTACTCAAGCTGTTGTGCTGTATGTGACCAATGTGTACAATAGTTTCAGGTTTTTATAAAGACAAATACCATGTTATGTCTCTTGTTATTTGTTGATAACATTACTCCAATAGGTTTGATTTAGATTAAGAAGTACTACTATGCTCATTTTATTTTGCTTGCTGTCCCACCTCTCATATCTGTCCCCTTCTCCCGCAACCTGTATGGACCTCCTGGCCAAGGGCAGTCTTTTACCCTCAGATCAATATGCCATAAGTAAATTATTTTTATATTCCTTGTTGTATGGTGCTTCAACATTTGCACATGACAGGATGTGGCCAACAGTAACAACCAGCCAGGCAGCAAGGACTCGGAGACACGACTCATAAATGGACTTTCACAAGGCGATCGCCTAAACCAGCTTAAGGCTTCACGTGCACATTCCAGATCTGCCACCACTGGTAGAGTCCAGTAAGTACATTATATTTCACAGTAAAAAGTACAGAAGCATGATTCTAAGATTTTTTATAATTTAGATGAGAGAGAAGCTGCAACTCTGTTTGGGTACTTGCGTTATATTTTAGGGGAACTGGTTAAGTACCCAACTGGAATCCTACAAGTATTCATTCTCTTTGAAGAAAACAAAAAATATTTCAGTACAGAATATAAAGAGAAGGCAACTAATTCTTTGAATTTTATGCAACTGCTATTTGTGCTTTTGTAAGCCTCAATCAATGTGTTTACCTCAAATCTATCATTAATCATCACTTTGAAGGGTATTTAAATGTGTAAATACACTTTTTCAACTAAGTAATATTACTTTTAAGAAAAAAATAAGTTATTAATGAGCAAATGTGACATGTACTGTATAAATACATAAAATGGGTAAGTGATGGATGGATGTAGTTATTAATGCTATGAAAGCATGTATTTTTGTGATTTGATATAGTATATTGTAGTGGTTTAGTGAGTAGCATCTTCACATGCTGGCTTCTTCACTAATTGATTTATCTATTGAGTAGTTTCTAGTAATATTGAGAGAGTAGACTCAAATTCTGTAGTTCGAAAGCTTGTGCGTATGTACGTAAGGTAAATTTTAATACTCAGTGATACCTCTTACCAGTATCTGGAAATCTCAGTACTGTATTTAGAATATCTTCTTTGTTCTTGCAACCTTTTTATTGATTACTACAGTATAAGGTATCCAAGATAACGAAATAAATTAATAAATAGATGCAAGATTAGGGCTTCCTGAACTTGGGGTCCTGGGGTATTGTAAATCAGCATTACAGTAGTCATTAAAATTAAGAGCCTCAAAGACATCATGGAGCCAAGGGGTTGCATAATATTATGAACCCAAATTATTGACATTATGAAGACATAGGGCTTCCATAACTAGTTCATCAGTATCCATAGTACAGTGCTGTATTTCCACATAATGCCAGTGTGTTGTTGAAGGAGTTAACTTGAAAGTTATATAGGCAGTGAGATGACCCTTGTTACAGTCTGGAGGACAAGGCCCACGTGCGTACCAAGTCAACTCCCCTGGGTGGTGGTGGGGGGGGTGGGGGAAGGGAAGTGGTGCTGTCACCCGTCAAAGCAGGCAAAGTGTCAGCCCTGACAACGGCACACCGTGACACTGCCCGACGCCCAATCAGATCTACTGCCACTGCCACCACCAAGAGGTGAGCGTAGACCCTTGGATGGGTTTGTATAAAGAAGGGGACTTTCCTTATGTACTATCTATTTGTATAAAAGATTGGTAACCTTATTAACACTGTTATTAATGTTATGTGTGTTTGTGTTATTAATAACATATGTGGTTAGGAGTATACAGTATTGGTATAACTAATGCTGGTAATATGCAAAAGATGTACAGTTAGTATGAATAATTTATTTTGAATGTAGATTGGATTAACAAAGTAATATTAATGTGTTTATTGAGTTTCCAGTAAAATTTGAAGTCAATTTCAGAAGTACATTTTAGAGACCAAGAAGCTATAATAGTCACTGTTTCACCTTGGTCGCTCCACATTGGTGAGAGATCCTACATGACCTGTTAAATGGTTCATGTGATGACTGAACATCTTTTGTATTTAGTAACTGCACTGGTGTGCAGTTAATTTTCTCCTAACATCAATATAACACATTGTACTCAGGGATAGTATTGTTGGGCATGACATGTTGAAAAAATAAAATCTCACATGTAATTACTCACTCGAGTCAAGTACAGTCCAGTATAGTAATTCCACATTAATGCATGACATATCACTACTGCAGAACATTTTACTCATTTAATGAGATTGTCTCATTATTTCATAGCTTATCAATCCTGTCTTCCAGGGTTAGAAATTGAAATAGCCTATGTTGTGAGCTGGTGATCCTCCAGTAAAGTTCTAGGATACTGTAAGTAAGTCAATACTCTTCTGCCATGGTCAGTCTCAAAATGGGAGTTCCTTTAAAGGGTGATGCTGAACATTTGAGAGGAATTGCTCTTTATTCTATTTACAACATTACAATACAATGTTGAGTCATCTCTTTTTCATCAAGGAAATCCGTATAACACGAGTCATGTATGATCAAATTGTCTTGATTGTCTTTGTTAGTTTCTTTCCAAACGAATTCTTACCACCAGGCATCAGGTAAAAACTAGATTGAAATTCTGTTAAAATAGATTTCAGTACAGTGGTTATCTTACCTGAAGAACCTTTACTTAACTTCACATATTTTAAATGAAGTAAGATAGCATGTTGGTAATATCATTAGTAATCACATCTCCCATATGGGCTTATGAAATTCAAAATGATAATTCATGCATTATGTTTGGATTACTGTACATTTGAAATTATACAGGGTAACCAGTGGGCAAATAATTTCTGTGTGTCATGCTCAACATTTTCTTAAATAACTAATAGTTCTTTAAGAGGAAATGGTGGAGTTGAAATACAACTGCTGTGCACAGAGAATTAGAAGTATTCAGGGATGGTACAGTAGCAAAAATTACTTAGCAGTTTTATGATTGCAAATTTTAAGAGATGTTTATCTTGTAATTGGGGAGGGAAATACTAGAGCAGTGTTCAAATTATTGCATAATATTTTCCCATCCTGGCTGCTGTCAAGAAACTAATGATACAGATTCCCGATGGTGTCTTCTCAGTCCAGAGTTTGGACTTTGCTATTTTGATATATTAACACCTGACAACAAAAGTTCAAGGAAATGTAATGGGTTAACTAATTGGTGTAAGCTGGTATAAATAATTGCCTTATCACTAACTGGTGTAAGCTGGTATTAATAATTGCTTACTCTGTCTTTATTAAAATTAAGTATCTTATCAGTGGACCGGCACTGACCATTGTGTATGAGGGTGATAGGTAACTTTGGCTTTGAAGGTGAAATAATCATTGGTGGTTGCTTTACTCTAGTTGACTGATGATTTGGAATGGAAGAGAATTCTGCCCAGCATGTAGCTAATTTCCAAAAGGTTATTGGATGTGTTACACCAGGAAAGATCGTATTATCTTTTCTGTGTTGTGTAATACCAAGCGGGATGTTTAGTTAAGGATTTACAATAAAGATTTCTCATCTTCCCTCTGTGCAAGACATGCATGGCTATTGGGGTCGGTGTACCGTGGGTGCAGCCATCGAGGCAGTAAGACCCGGGGAGCGACTTCTGCTCCCGGCCTCCTGTCTGGTTCTCACAGCCACACTCGCACCTTCTCCTCCATCTCAGTTGGGTCAGGTGCCAGCTCTCAAGGTTCTGATGGCTCAGGCTCACAGACCAGTGCAAGGAAGGCTCACCTGAGTTCTACAACTATATCAACTTGCTCACCCCTTTCAAAGTCCTCATTTCCCTCATCTCTCTCTCCTTCCTCTTCATCCAAATCTCATTCTGTTTCTTCTTATCAAAAAAGCCTATACTCTGGCAATGACAATAAGCCTTCCCGAGCCAGTGACTTTAGCAACGTGGGTGCTGGACTGTTGCCAGACACAGAGAATAATGGCAATATTGTGGACCTCCCTCAATCAGAAAATAACAATTGTGATGATGAACAAGAAAATTTTGGGCTGAGCCTGAGAGAGAAGGATAGAAGTGGAGCATCCGCTGTTGGAAGTGGGGCTCACATCTCAGCGTTACACAGCAAACCATCGGGTTATCGCGTAGTAAAGGGAATAACAAATAGTAATCAACTTTTTCACTACCGTTTCTCTCCTGTGTAAGTTAGATGTTTAGTGATTAGTGATTTCTTTTGCATGTGTTTTTCTTTCTTTCAGGTTTGCCTGGTTTTGTTTTGCACTGCATGAAGATATACATTGTTACTGTAGAAGTTTTGTTTGTTATGATTATTTTCCAACATGAGCTGCAGAGCCCTGCATGATCCTGAGGGATGGAGGGGGTCTGCTGAGTGGGTGGTGCACCATGGCAGTAAACAGCAGTTTGTGGGAAAAAAAAAAAAAAAAAAAAAAAAAAATCATAATATAACAGGCAAAATTAGATACTATTAAATCTAGTCAGTCCTAGAAATTACCTGGTAATGTAAATAAGTTTGATAAGTGTGGCTAACATATGACTTAATTTATTCAGATAGAAGTGGACTCCCTATTCCAAGGAAAAAATGAGGAGTTTAACCTGATCTTATAGAACCTACAGGATTTAATTGTCAGAGGTAATAATTATATATTTTAAAGTGTCCATGTTGGTTACTCATAGAATACATATGGTACAGTATATTATAGAATGTTAACTGATAATTTATTCCCTCTCTCCATCCCATTGGCAGTGCTCTTTAGTTATTTTGTTTTTGAGGTTTATTTATAAGTATAGAAATATTTAATGTTATACCTAATTGATAATTTTGAAAGTAGGCAGTTTGCAGTAAGTTAACGAAGGTGTACAGTACTTTATTGGCAATACTTTTATATTTAAGAGTTCATTCAAATGGAAATATCTACAATATATATTTGACTTCAAAGGAAATATTTATTGGTATCTTTGGCAAGCTTTTTTGTTATGGGTAAGGCAAGAGCAAGGGCAAAATTAGTCAACCATGGCTTTGCCTGGAAAACTGAAACAGATAAAAAGCCAAATAATGTTGATACACAAGCTTCTTGAAGGTAGGAGAATATAGAGGAGGGTAGGTCATTACAAAATAATTAAGCTGTTGAAATAAAGAAGGAATTTTCATGATACAATCGTTTGAGATTGGTTAGGTTGACACAGTTCTATGGGAGGACAGTGCTCTTCTAGTATTGTGAGGTGAGGTAGTGAAGGTGGGACACAGTTTGCAAGTTCTGTGAAGAAGTTATCTGTACGATGGAATTATTTGTTGCAGAGGGAAAGGGAAGTAACTCTGATATGGAGAGATATGGGATCAACAGACATGAGCTGTAGAGCATTCCTCTGGATAGCATCTAGCACCCGTGTTGAGGGAGATTGTCCCCAAGTATGATGACAGTACTACAGTACATGCAGGAATGAATTAGAACCTTGTAAAGCTTTAGTAGGCTTAGGTGGGAGGACATTAAAAACCTGCAGAATCTAAAAAGGATACTGTATAAAGTTTGTTAGATGCACTCTAGTTGTAGCAGTTATGTGAGGCTTCTAAGAAATACTGGATGACTGTAACACCCAGGATTTTGATGGAAGGTTAGGTTGAAGTGAAGCTGATATACAGTAATGTGTACCTTCCTTTAGTGTATTGTAGCAACTGATAAATTCATTTTTTATGCAAAACTCAAATTTATTCCTCAAGAATCAGTCCTTTAGAATTTAGGTGAAATGGGACAGGAAGTTAATTTGAATATCAATGCTCCATCACTAAGCATTTGCCTTTAAAGTTGTGTTACATTTAAAACAGATAGCTTGTGATACTGGAAAGTGCTGAAGATTTAATTTTCCAACAATATTGTAAATTAACTTGTGCATGTGGGCATGATGCAATGAAAAATAATCAAACCAAGGAATTTTGGCTGCATGAAGGGTCAGTGTTAGCAGTTGTGATTAGTAGTCGGTGAATTAGATCATTGGTATCTAGCCTAGTAAGGAATAATTATATCACAGTTTTCACCTTCACTTGAAGAAATAATTTTTCATTTAGAACCAGTACTAAGCAAGTGTCATTTAGTATACAGTTATTGCTATCTAGTATTTCAACTTGTGGAAATAATTATGTTAATAAACATGAGATTACATGCCCATAATCCAAAGATAAGCAATGTATGGAGTACTGTATTATGTGCTTGTAATTCTGGATGATAATGATTTTATCATGCTCAGGATCTCTTTGTGCAAGTCAAGATTTGCTAAAAACAAATAGGAATATACTACTGTTTATTGTCATTTAGAATTGTAATATTGAAAAAAAAAATTTAACATAAATATGAATATGAAGTGGTACATAATAAAACTAGAGGAGCTTGTCAGGTTAAGCATCACCATAAATACTCCTCCTTCAGTCAGGCAAATACACCTCGGTCTCGTATAGAACGTCCAATAGGTCGATAGAAGACGTCGTTTTATGTGAAATAGTTCTATGTGATACACGTAACCTATGGGGAAAATTACAATTGGTCGATCAATCACCAAAATTGTCCCTAAAATTAACATAAAATACTTTTCAAGGTTTTTCTTGCCTTAATCCTACTGTACAGGGATGTATGTAAAATGCATATTACAATTCGTTTTAAAGTTTTCGCAGGCGACTCATGTGACTGAGACGAGTCGGCGGCATCCGTGGTAGGGGGGTGATCATCGTTTGTTTTCTTTTATTAACCATACGCTGGTGTTTCCTTCTCTCTCTTTCCGAGAAATAACTTCCTTCTTTATATCGAAGGATATGGCCCTCCGTTTTGTAAATGCACGACCTGGCATGACTGAGTGTTGAAACTGGTGGTTAACTCGTAATCACTAAAATCGAGCGAGTCACACACGAAATTTCCCTAACTTCAACTTTAGAATTTCCCTTTATGCCTCAATAATTCCCTGTTTACTCTTAAACATTGACGGTCTTTTGGTATTTCTTCTGGTAAGACTTTCCCTGTTTACTTTTGAACAATCTTTATATAATTTCCCTGTGTGGATTTCAAAATTCCCTAAAACAGAGAAATTTCCTTGCACCTGGCAACACTGGGTAGGGGGAAGGAGCGGGAGAAGTGGCGTTAACACACTCACCCACACTGCAGACGCCAGTGATATAATTTCCTGGCACGTTCATAATGATTTCGCTCGTTTTGTATAAGAACTCCTCAGATTTGCTTCACTTATTTTCACCACCCGTTCTATATGGATGCAATCGTTTTGTAAAATAATTTTAAGCTAATATTTTGGTCGCTCGTTCTATACAAGAATTGTTCTATGTGAACACGTTCTATATGAGACTGAGGTGTACTTACTGTACAGTAATAATGGAAGCATCAGTGAATTCAAGATGTGCGAAGAAGCAACTAACTGGTGCTTAGAGAATTCTTCCTTCAGATGTATATTATATTATATAAATTTTTAGATATTGTACAAAAGTACTGTTCAGTAGTAGCATATAGAAAAGTTTTTATTCATGATTGGTTGAATCCATTATATTCTTATATTTGGTATATGACAAGCTTGATCATCATCTTGAGCAGCTAAGTATAATCTGGCTTTCCCCATGATACTTTTTTAACAAATTATTTTATTATGCATGTGCATATGCATCTGTGTGTGCATGGCATTGTAAAGAAATTTTATAAATGATACTTAAAACATTATTCTGTGGCTGATTAATACAGTGAAACCTCTGGTAATGCACAGATATGCTTCCACAGCACTATGTTAGAGAAATATTGTGTTAAGAGTTAAGTAACAAAAATCCTCAGCACACAGTCCACTCCCCTCCACCATGTGGTACAAAATCTCTCGGTAGTAACAAATATTTTCATTTGTTTTTCATACACTGTAGAGTATTGTTGGCATTATTAACTCAGAATAGTACTCTATTGCATTAAGAAACATTACAACTTTATTTGCCTAAATTTAGGAGAACTGCCTGCCACTCATTCATAATTAGTGCCATATCACTCACATGAACTTGTGGGGTGCAACACACACTTATGGCCTCAGACTACCGTACTCCCAAAACCACACTCCATGGGCTTAAAAACAATTGGAATTGCCAGATTAATTTGCTGCATTGCATAGTACATTCCTTCCTCCCAATTTGTAGCATTACATATGATTTTTGGAGCCAAAATGTGTGTTAGCAGAGGATTAACTGTGTCTGGTCCTCTTTTGGGTATCTGCTTTGAGATCGTGGATACTAGTTTAAAAAATTCATTTCAGTGTAATGTGTCAGGCCAGATACTGTTGCTTGCTATTACAGTACTAATTGCAAATGGTTGTTAGGATGAGCTGGTGGAGTGAGCAAGCAAGGAACAGCATGTTTTAAAATGATGGTAGAATACTGTAATTACATTGTGTTTTCATATTTAGCAGTATGATAGTTTCCTGTGCATTAGTTAATTACTCTGGAATTATCAAATTTCATGCGTTGTGTATGTACAAGTGTGTGAGGAAGCTACTGTGAAGGCTTGAATGATTTATTTGAGTGATAGTTCTTTCACAAAATATTTCCATATACTCTTTTCTGCAGATAAATAACCTAACAGCTTTGTTTCGTACAGTACTAGGAAGAGGGTATGGGTGAAACCTTTATTATGAACAAAAGTTTGAGTGACGAATGACAAAGCTTCGTGATTTATGTAATTTTAATAGAACATCTTTACCATAAATGGTTTTAGATCTAATTATACTGAGTACTTTTGTATAATGCAGTTTAGTAAAATATATTTAGTTTTGCATTTATATTACATTGTTATACATTATATTGTAAAATACTATTCATAAATACTTCTCTGCATATACAATTGTAGAGTGAATTCTTATGATTATTTTTTATTTTTAAAGAATTCCTGAAGTTCAGTAGCTTTTTACACAATCTTGGATGTGCGATGGTATAATATAACTTTAAAAAGGTATGTCCTTTAATTGCAGTCGAAACAGCACCACGCTCGCCAGCCGCTCCACGAAAGCTGCCCTCGTCAGATGACTACCAATACTGCCCACCACTAAGAGCAGGAGCAGCAAGAAAGTGCCCGAGGACTCGTCACCATCAGCTGCCTCCAACACCGACTTCTCCGATGTCTCCACCACCAGTAAGACGTCTCTCAAGAAACATCGAGTCTCTCCCATCTGCAAGTCTGGCTCCCCCAAGGACACCTCCACCTACACCGACACACCCAGCTGTTCGCAAACTCCCCCAACCAACACCTATAATGATAAAGAATCGGATGCCTCAGTCAGCCCAAGTGACAAAGAGGATAAAGTCTTGTCCTGCACTCCCCCTCCCGAGGGAAAAAATCCTCCAGCAGAGCTCGGGAACACTACCAAGGGTGCCAAAGGTGTTACCAAACCTCGGCCAGTCCAGGCTGCGTCCGAGAACAGGACCAGGAGAGAGGGGAAAGTGTCCCGCTCTGCTCCCCCAGAGCTGAAGAGGTCCACGGTTGAGCAGAGAGGAGGAAAGAATGTCGTGGGTATCAGCATTCGTCGTTCTGGAAGAAACGCAAATCGAGACTTGGGTGGAAAGAAGAGTGGTGGGCTGAAAAAACGGTCCCATAGCCCTTCTAACAGAGACATTGGGAGGAGTCTCAAAACACGCAAATCCCGTAGCCGAGTGACAAGCCCAGAACCTATAGTTAGCGATGCATCCGATAAGAGCAAACCAGATAAGAATAGAGATGGAGGTATTAAGAAGAAAGCTTCCCAAACACACATTACTGAATACTACACCATTCGCAAAGAGAAGAGTACATATAAAGTGATTAGGACTCTCCCTGAAGATCCTCCTGGAGAGAGGGGCAGTAACACTTTGCGTGTGTGGGATTCAGAGGGCAAAAGAGGGAACGGTGCTGCAGTTGTTACTACGCGACGTACACGCCACATTTTCCCTGAGTGATTGTTATGTAATCATTGGTTTGTTATGACGCATTGTACATTTGTATATATGCATCAGATTTCATATCTGTGTCAAAAAAGTGCAGGGCTCTGTTATTTACTAATGAAGAACTAAAGATGTTTATTTAATACTCAAATGCCTTGTATAGATAATGTTCAAATATGCTTTTTTAATAGAATGGTAATTCTATTTGAAAAAAATGAGCTAAAATATGAGATATAGAGGTTGTGTTGTGCCTGATGTGTGCGTGTGGCAATTATGTGCCATGGTGTACTGTTCCTGTACAAATTTTATGAAGGTTAGATCATATACTGCAGCTTTATCTGATGGAGAGCTCTAAACAAAATCTACCCAGTTAATTATACTGGTAGTGCAAGCAAATATGGCAGGTATAGCATTTGCCATTAAGTTCCATTTTACGTTACATTAAGGAAAACAATGTAGCTGTTTTCTTGAAAAGTATTTACAGTTATTGGTAGTTTGGTAGATGGAGTATAACTGGTTAATTTTTAAAATGGATATGTTGCTTATTATATTTTTTTATCCATTTAAAATGTGTTCTCTTTTATATTGGCACGAGATCGAAAAGTATACAGGCGACCCCCACATAATGAACGGATTACTTATCTATAAAAAAAAAACATTTGTTGTGCGAATTTTTGTTAAATGAACGAATTGCAACAGGTTAGGTTCCATTGCTCCCACTTTAACATGCAATTGGCCAAGAAAATACTGTACATAAGTTACAGACCTGAAAGACGGGCAAATATTTATGAAAATATGTTTAACTAACGCGATAAGCTCGATGTAACCCGAATTTATGAATGGAGAGGGAAGGACGCAGACAACCAGTGGAGCTTAAGCAAAACAAGAGTGCATCTTAGTAAAAGTTTTTAATAAAGCATGATGAACGAAAACACACTCCTGTTCATGTTGCATGAGGGAGACAATACTTTGAGTGGGAGGGCTGCTGTTTTGTCCAATAGAGGCACTGATGTACTCAATAGTCTGCAGTCTTGCGTGATGTGGCGGTGCTTTCACACTTGGTAAAAAAAAAATTTAAAGCTGTTTTTGTGTTCATTATGCAAGCAAGCGGTAGTAATAATCTTCGTTGTAGCGAAATTTCGTTGTGCGAACGTTCGTAAATCAGGGGTTGCCTGTAACTTTTTCCAGTAGCTAGAGTATGATGCAAATTGTATGGCAAACCATGATTTTACCTGTGCAGACTTATATGTATATACCTCTGATAACATGACTTTTATCACTGCTACAGTTAGTACATATCAAAAACAAGTTGCTGTTAAATTTTTCCAGTCAGACACATACAAAATATTGTAGTAATTTTTGAAAGTTTGCTTAGTTGCTTAAGTTAATTATCTTTCTTACTGTAGCATGGGTGGAAGTGAAGGAGTAATGTTTGTTTCTGGTATTACGTTAAATTTATTTTCTAGGTTCAGTCTTAAGTTTTGCTTTTGTATGTACTATAAGTACAACTTAGAATGTGTAAATAAAGTATATATACTTATGTGTATATATGTTCTATATACAGTATGTATACCTGTTATAGTTCATATACATTTAACTAGTATATATACTGTACATAACTCTGTGCTTGTAGTGTTTGAGGGTCTTGCAGGACTTTGTTAGTGATTGTGACCATAATACTAAACTATATATTGAAGTATAATTCAGGATTATGAGAAGAATGGCTGTCATACATCTTTACCTACATACTGAAATCAACTTGTCTATTGTTTAGTAATATTCCGTGCAAAATTGTCTTGCATTATTCAGCAATAAGGGGTGTATCACACAGGCTTTTTTATTATCTACAACGTCATGTGTGAAAAAATCTTGACACCTTCACAGATAATGTATCATGTACCATAATGTTATTTTAGTACCAGGCTCTTAATTTTGTATACCAGGGTTGTTTTACTTAATATGTAGAATTATCACTTGGGTAAAAATACTGTACATCAGTCAAGTAATATAGAACATTTCATAGTAATGGAAACATATTTCAGGCAAAGGAGTTGATGTACAGTCAGTTATAAGGAAACATAATGTTATCAGTGTTAAAGTAACAGTTTATGAACAATCTCGACCTCCTCATGATTCAACTTGAGGTATACTATCCAAAATGATAATGTTATTCTAGTACTAAGAATATAATGCCTTCAATCAGATTGAAGTTCACAGTTGTGATGGGGTTTATGATGTACTGTACTATACAGTAAATCTGGCATAGTTTAGTAAACCCTATCACTTTAATAGAAGATGAGAGACAGGATTGACCCATTTATGAATTGGCTATACTACAGTAGACTCCATTATAATGTGAACTAGTGCTTCACGAGGTTCTTCCATTTCTTTACTTGACTTCCCCATTCCAGACTAGCCCAATAACAATGAATAGGAATTTTCTATCAACTCTACAGAAAATCTGTCTCCTTGATGAAACTTACTCCCCATTAAATACTACTGTAGTAAATGTACTATACTACTCCACAAAAAATTAATGAATTCTACCCTCCCCCACTTTTTTTTTACTAGAATCACATTATTGCACGGGATAGTATATATATCAGTCTCGTTAGGTAAATTTAGCCCTCACCTGGTTGGTGCAATGGTAGTGTGACTGCCTTTTTACTATTTTAAGCCAAGTTAAGACGTGACTACTGCATGTCCTGTAAATTGGGAGAGAAGAGCAACATTAGAGGACCACATGATCAATAAGGCCTTACTCAGTAGATTACATTCCTAGTGTTTTCTGTTAAATTGATGTAACCAGTAAAAACATATTTAAAATTATTTAGTATCACATGGTCTTGATGCAAGGTTGTTGAACCATGTTATTGTATGGTTTTTCAGTTAATGTTATCATTACATATGTTAATACTTATATCATGGCTGTCCCTTCAAAAAAACTTTATCAATTAACTTTTTTTAAACTTTTTGAAACCTTATCAAGCTAGGCTAGGAAATGGAATGACAACAGTGTTTTGCTTCTGCCTCATTATTGGACGTGATGCTCTGTGATTATCCTTATTTGATAATATGGACATGTCAGATAATAAGAGCCAATGGGTTACACTCTTCAAGCATTAGATTTTATATTCATTCATTTTTGAGAAGAAAAGCACATTCACTGATGTAATTCACAGTGATTGATTCTTACGAGAAGTTTACTATTAAAATTACACATATCTAATCTTTGAGGAAGCCAGCCATTCAGTCAGTAATTTCGATCTCAATACGTGAATTGTGTTTGGTTTCACTTTATCTTTGTATTCATATGAATTCAACCGTACTTTTTCTTTCTTTCCATCAAACTAGTTGCCGTATGCAAGACCAATTCGTAGTGTTGACATTGGGACCGTAATGACATAACTCCTTAGACACAATACACAGTAATCATACCAATACTGTGATATTATCAACACCAGGGATATTCTTGCATAAGGCCCAGGAAAGGAATGCTGTTGACCTTTTACTGCAAATATGACGCTTCTTGTTATGGATAGTTCATTATACCTTATATTATTGTGTAGTGCCAAGTCACTGATATACAGTATAGTCTGTTACATGAATGCACAACATGGAATATGATTTGGGTTTTGTAAATCAAATTAATCCTAGGTAACATGTTACAACAACTTCGCACAAAAGTTATTATAACTTGCAAATTTGATTATGTTTTTAGAAATATTGTTGCACTTGATAATCAGAATAAGGTTTAGGTAATATTTTCTAATTATAGATACATATATACTCTGTTGTTTGCCTTCAAACCTAAATCTTATTTCTCACTTCTTTATGACATACAGTAACACCTAATTTATGAATATTCAGTTACATTCAACCCTCTGCTATCCTGTATTTGTGCTATCATGCATCTCTACCTATGGGAAATTTCAAAATTACTAAGCATATACAATATACAATGTGATCATTACCAGACAAAATTCAAACTTTTGCCAGAGGATAAGATTTATAGAGCAATTACTGTACTGATATTAATGTCTAGAGACTATAAATGTATAGTAACTTGATATTTTATATAAAGTTTTGTCCCGTATGATAGTACTGTAGCCACCAACAATTTTTTTTTTAATGTAATTAGTCATACATAGATTTGCAGATAGATACCTATTTAATTTTATCAATAAACATAATTTCATGAAAATAAGAGGATAAGATATAATGGTTCTTGAATGAAAATTACTGGATTATGTGAGGACACTCTTTGAGCAATTGTACATTATTACATACCACTTTCCGGCATAATATTTTGGAGGGTCTAATGCAGCTCATGAATCCCAATACTGAGCCAATTGATTGTTTCTAATTCAGGTTTACCCAGATAAAAAAATTTGTTACATTGGCGGGGAAAATATTACGGGCCTGGAAATAACAATAATTATTCTCATAAGTTATGTTTTCATGCACTACCCACACTTCAGGGGATAAAAGCCCGGTGTATGTACAAGTATGTATGACTGAGTTCCGGTGGCACCAGTTAGGCACGATTGCAAAGTATTGAGTGTACGGTATATATTCATTTGATGAAACCTGTGGCATAGTGTACTATCTTGGTCCTCTCCCTTCCCTAAATGAACTTAGTGAAATCTCCTACATTTTCCCTGGCACTTCATGCACTTCTTGGCACTCCCCTATATATTGCCCATTGTCTTCTTGGCTTCTTCCCTACCATTACCCGGTCTGTTTTAGTGCCATATAGCCTTCCTGTGCTTGGTGCTGGATCTAATGATATTAATCCATTCATTTTGGTGTAGTAAGTTCTTCACACAAGGTACAGAGCTCTGACTTATGTTTTTAAATTTGCATTTACTTATGGTAATAGCCTATCAAGTACAGTATCAGCTTTAATTGGAAGATAAATTGAGGATATCAGTACCACTGTGATAAAATTAACCTATTGCATTAATTTAAATCTTAAGGCCTACCCAGTGTCCGTTAAAGCAGGACATCCTAAATTGGTGCACATGTACTGCCTGGCTCTAACAAATTGTGAACCTTAACTCCTTATGGTATAGTTGCCTCAAGGTATTTCTTTACCCCCAATTTGGTGTCAGATGTAGATGTGGCAGAGTAGCAATACTCAACTTGTGAGACCAATGTCCCTGCTGAATCATATTTTCGGATAACACAATGAATCCCTGTCTTGTAATCTTCAATAAGAATTATTCATGAATATGCTGTGGATCATGCACAATGAGAAATATGCTCCACTTTACGCGTTGTCAGTATTCCACAGCCACCGCAAGGAGTAATGAGGTGTCCAAGTTAAATTTGACATTTTCTAAACATTTTCAGCAATAATGGGAAACATTTAAGATACCAACAAATATTTTCTAGTAGATGTTGTGGAGTATATACGGAGGTTATTAATTTAAGGTTAACGGAATTATCAGTCCTGATACTATTTCTATTTTTTATGTAAATTACATAAATTTGTAGCATTTTATTTGAACTTTTAAATAAATATTTTTATGTAAATCTAGTTTGTAACAGTTTAATTATTCAAAGAGTAAATTTATCTTTTCACCAGACCTCACAGTTTCTGGAAGAAGCTCATGTCTGTAGGAGATCAGACTTGTACAAAGATACAATTGGGTTTTATAAATACTGCAAAATGCAGAGCTCATCAGGTACAATATTGTGTTTAACACATCACAAACTATAATTACTTTCTTTAATGGGTAGTCATTAAGGGAGTTTGGCTCTAGTCAAATTGTTCTATCTCTTAATAATCTATACTAATCTTGATATGAAAAGGGATATATATGCTGTGTTTGGGGAGGACACTGAATGCCTTATGAAAGAAGAGAAATTTTATCCAAGAATGAATATTCCATCATTCATAGTTGACCAAAATTTAAAATGGGTTGTATGGTCATCGCCAGAAAAGCAGTATCCACAAAAATTAAACACCTATACTGTATATTGTGTTTGCATGTCTCCAGTAGACCTGGTTTACTATTGTAGCGAGGGAAATTATGGAGTAAAGACAATCTATTTCAGAACAAATGGCATACAATATATATCTTTGGTTACATTGGCCTTGTGTTATAAGTTCCCGTACTTGAGATGGGAGACTCAATGGAAGGCTAAGGCCATTGTCATACTCGTACAGTCAGACCTCCGTTACTGCACAAATCTGCTATCGTGACCCTACCACATTAAATAAATATGGGAGGAGTCTTGAAAGTGCAAATTGTGAATTGCTCCATTAGTTCAAGTGCACTTTTAAATCATTAATATAATTTGAAAACCATTGTAGGTACAATTAGAAATTACTGCAACATTATCATAAAACAAAATCACAGCTTTACTTACCGTAAGTCAGGAGGGCAGCCTTCATGAAGTTGGGAGAGTATAGAGGGGAAGACACCTGCTAGACAAAATCCTCACAGTGTACTGTACTCACAACACTATGCATATCATCCTCCATATATTCCACCTTTTCATCTCGTAGTAGGACGATTTACCAGAGTAAAGCAGTGTGTTGCATGGCGATGTAGCGATTGAACAGTGACTGCTGTGTTGCTGTACTTAGCCCATGTGCATACCACTGTAGATGACAACAATACTGAGAATCTGGATGATCACATTACATCTTGGAAGTGATAGAATAAATCAAAAGGGGAAGAAAGAAGACTGCTTGGCCAGAAGACTGTATACCACAAAAGAGAATAAGATAGAGGGGAACAACAAGTACTCTCGGATACCACAGTCTCTAGCCCACTTGATTCGAAGCCCGAGATCTGAATTGGGCAGTTTCTGGACGACAGGCCACCCAAACCATTATGAGGCTACACACATCACAAACAAATGGAGGCTTTGGATGGGCTGTTGACCAGAAACTGCCTGCTTTGGATCTCTGGCTTCGATTCAGATGGGCTAGAGACTGGTATCCGAGTGTACAGAGAAAAGAGATTGGCTAGGGTCCAAAGGGGTGCCAAAACCCTTAAGAGTATTACCCACATCCCTCCAAGCAATCGCCCCCTTACACTTTTTTCATCTTTTGCTCTGTCACTCTGTTCAACACCCGCCAAAATGGTCTCTGGTGTCCTTGACAACTTCCATCACTTCATCACAGCAGCAGATTGCAATTCTTAAGTAATACTGAAACTAACACCAGGCTGTATAGGTCATTTGGTAAGATGGTGCAGTACAAGAAAGTGGACAAATGTAAGGAAATGGGCCCATACTGTAGGATGAAACAAAAACACAATAAGCATGGTCAACAAGGACTCTAGGGGCTAATGCAATGCCTAGGAAAAAATTGGATATAACAGAGAAAAAGAAGGGGTGGAAACGTTAACCTGGCAATGGTGTGGAATTACTTGGTGCCAGGCATGGTCGATGGTCTCTGTTGACTTCTTCCTAGGCTGCCTTGAGGCTTGAGGTTGTATATTGCTTGGTGGATGTTGCAGATTTTCCAACACTTTGTTACTGATGAGAAGTGTTGTAGACTTAGGGGTAGACATTGCGTTGGAATACACTATTGGGCGAGAAATATAGCTTCGGTCAAAACAACAGCAGGCTAATTTAACACAAGACTGGCTGGCATGATTGGGAAAGACAAAGAACAAAGAGCTGAGCATAGAGGAGAAGGAGAGGTTCTTTAATTGGTTGGTTGGTTGGCTGGGAGGGAAAATAATGTAGCATGACTGGCAGCAGTCCAAAGCCATCACTATTGTGGTCGTGGCTCGGATCCATCTGGCAAATTCAAGTTGAGCTACACAGCTACGACCTGCTTGAAAAAAATAAATAAATAAAATAAAATAATAATAATAATAATAATAATGATTTAAAAAAAAATAAGATACAGTAATTAAGATTTTCTCATGCTCACTTATACATATGCAAATACATCTTGATGGAGAGTGGCATAATCCTTTAGTGACAAACGGATGATAGTTTATTGTAAGGAGTCCTGTAGTTTTCTTCAGAACTGACAATTTGTACATAAAATGTCTTGACCATGTTAATATGGTTGAATAACCTTATTACAGTATATAATTTCACAAAGTTAATGCCTTGCCTGTACCAAATTTTCTGTGCTAGGCCCTAACTTTATGCAGTATGGCCTGGATATAGAAGTTCATTTGCAATCCACAATCCCTAGCCCACCTGAGTCGAAGCCCGAGATCTGGAGCAGGCGGTTTCTAGATAACAGCTCACCCAAAGCCACCATTGGTTCGAAATGTGTGTGACCTCAAGACAATTTGGGTGGGCTGTCGTCCAGAAACCGCCTGCTTCAGATCTCGGGTTTTGACTCAGGTGGGCTAGGGATTGTGTGTGGATTGCGAGTGTACCTGTACTGTACTGCCATTTCAGTAATTACTCAGCTCAGTCACCAGTTAAAACTATTACAGTACCAGTCTTTGTACTGTTATATACGTCATAAAGATTACAAAGGCAGCAAATGGGAGTTTAAAGAAAGAAAGAAAACAAAATATGAATGCAAAAATGAATTGTTTTAGGTGTGTTAATAATTTTCCCTGCATGATGACTAGCGATTAAAATACTTGTGAATTGGTCATCGTAACTATTGTGTCATTGCATAAAAACCTGAACTCTCAAGGAAAGTGATTTATACATACAGTAACTACAGGGCTATTTCATACATGGTGCATATCAATGCAATAATATCATACTTGCAAAGCAAAATATTATACATACAGTAATACAAGGTATTACATGAACAATTCTGTAAGTGAATGAATCCCATTTTGACAGTCACTACTCACTAGATGCAAAGTAATCTCATTTTCATCTATAAAATGTATATACAGTACATAGTTGCACTACCAGTCTTTATTTGAAACAAAGTGTTTTATTGTAATCAAAATATGTACAGTACTGTACTCTCCCTTAGGAAGTATGGTATCTAAATTCTTGAGTTTGACACAAGTGAAGATCAGCAATTTCAGATATACTGTACCATGTAACTGCAGGAGGTTGACAGGTGACTACAAAGTGTGTAACACAATTCAACTTTGTGAGGTTCCTGGAGATTTGTGTTGAAAAGACAAGTTTTTTATTTACACTGTTGCAAGGTCAGTGTGTAGAAAAACTCATATATTATAAACCTGAAGACTTACTGTACGTAGGCTGTACCTCTTATATTTCCACATAAATATATTACAGGTTAGATTTGTGAGAAAAATTATGAAAAAAGCAGACCTCACTGGTTCAAAATGTACAAATTAAAAAAGGACACCCACAGTTAAATTAAAGATATATTTAAGATTTTTGGAAGTAAATTAAAAATAACAATATCAATATTATTAATGGGGAATTTGATAAAAGTCGGATTGGCTGTACTTACCCTTTCTATTGTGGGTAATGTAAATGTTGGCCAATGAATGCATGAAGTAAGGAAAACTAAATAACAGGCTTGCAATATTGTCTGACCAGGATGATTACCTTGATTGTAGCCATTCACTTATCTCAACGGTGAGTTACCTGAGTAGCAAGTGTGTAAACTGTTTTATGGCTGGATGCCCTTTCTCATGCCAACACTTTCTTCGTTGCCTTTTATGACACGCAGTAACGGAACATGTAATTACAAAAAGTTTTACATTGCAGAAAGTTACTTCAAAATTGAATAATGTAAACGACAATTTTGTAAAAGTTCCTGGTGTTTATGTAATGTTTCATTGTTGATATGCATTCTTAATTACAATTGAATTTCTGTAACCTAATTGCTCTTGGAAATTGAACTATTTTTCTAACCCAGTTTGTTATGCAAGAGAAAATTTGTAGGGTTTTATTTTGGAAAAATGAAGTACTGTATACAATAAAATAATATATAGTTCCTCATTTGACTTTTCTTGACACATTATCTCCTTTTTCAATCAGAAGATGAAATTACATTGGATGATATTCTTTGCTAATTTACCTCATTTGGTTAAGGTGAGAATCTATTTTTGTTCAACTGGAAGGCTATTGAATCCTCCAAACTACTCCAGGAAAACAATTCACCTCTTACTAATAGGGGATCTGATTCATGGCAGCTTGGAGGATTCAGTAGCCCTCCAATATACCGCCAAGTTTCTCCCCTTCAAACATTTCTGCTCAATGGGATACCTGTCTTATCTGATGGCTTGTGAACCTCCTCCCCCATGCAACAACACCCAGATGACAGACACCATCCCAGTTTCTACTTGACTGTCTCCCGAGTTCTGTTATGATGCTCAAGCTTTCCCTTTCCTGACTAAAAACCAACAACCATATTGCTTGAAGAAATACAAGAATCTCAACAACTTTTCTGTTAAGTAGAATGACTCTGTTGTTGAATTGGAGGGCTTCTGATTCCTCCAAGCTGTGCCACGAAACAGATTTCTTATGTATAACACTAAGGTCGGCTGTTTTCTGGCATAGTTTGGAGGAATCAGTAACCTTATAATTTGCCAACATAAGAATCTCCCCTTAATGTACAGTTGTGCGCAGATGACTCTAGGCCACCTCGTCCACCAACATGCTGATGTTGTATCTGGTAACAGTGGCAGTATGACCTGGACCAAAATTCAGCGAATCAAACCCAATGGAAATTTTCACTATTCAGATTTAACTGTTTTTAACTGCTTTAGAAACTATATTATGCATGTTGGTGGATGAGATGGCCTCGAGTCATCTGCTTGCAACTGTACATCCTGCAGTGTACTGGCCTCCTTAGTGATATTTAATTCACCCACATTACTGGTTACATTAACCTGCAAAAGATAGCTTTGTACCACACACACACCAATTAGGCCATGGGGACAAGGAAAAACATGTTCAGAATTTTTTTTTATTCAAATAAGAACATGTATGTTTCATATTCTTAATCTATTTTACTTTATAAGTGCAGTAAACCCTTTATAAATCTGAACATGACGGGGTCTTGCCTTACTTCCTTCCTTAGTCTCTGAACTTGTTTCACTTAGTAGTTTCCAGACCATACAAAATCAAACACTCATGTACAGTAACTAAAAAGAGTGGCTCCTTGGGGCCACACGTAACTTTAGAATGGTGTGTTTGGCAGCGGAATCATCCCAGAAACATGGGTCACATGTATTCGCTCAAACTGCACCTCGAAAACTTTGCTGGCATGTCTGTAGACAGAGGATGAGAGTCCCTCACTGATCAACTTTCTCGCTTGTGCCTGCAGACACTGTATGCTGGTGTGGCTTTAGAGTTTAGTAAATGTATGTCTTAAAAAGTGTAACTATTTTAATATCTTTTGATCAGTAAATGATTAGGGTTCTTTCTTTCTGTATCCCATATTTTACAAGTAATAAATTTTTTTACTTATTGGTCTTCCTAGTGAGGAATTTATCTCCCAAGTTAAGGGCACGATTATGAATCTTACCCTTAATCTTGGAATAGTAAAATGTGCATAATTTGTTATGAAAATCTGCACATGTGGAGAGCATGGAGGCCTCAGTCTGCCTACAGTTTCATCCCTTCCTGATTGACAGAGCCTCGGGCACAGTTGCAGACAAACTGAAGCACACAAACACTCTCTCTCTCTCTCAGTCCGGGATGCAACACAGCACCCCATTCTATTAAACACATTATTGAAGACTGCAATACACACAACCACACTCGCCAACAACACAACATACACTCTCTGAGGGCATTGTGGGAAAGCCCGGTTCAGGCCATGGCCTTCCTCAGGAGCTCGGGCCTGCTCGGCCAGACAGCTTGAGGAACTTCAACAACAACAACAACACAAACACTGATAAGAAAGTAAGGAAAACATTGTCAAAAGGCAAACAAACTATGCTCGAGAAGCAGCAAACGCTGCTAAATGAAGCAGACTGAGGCAGGGGTGACTCATTGTTTACTGAGGAGCAGGAAACTTAGAGATGCGAGGTGAAGTTCCTCGAAGGATGAAAGTTCTGAGATACCGCATCATAGCTGTTGTTAAGGTGACACCAATCAGGTATGTCAGCAATCCTGTCGATAGAGTAGTTTTTCAAATCGTATGAGGATATTCTTTTATTTGCCTTGCTGACATTTAAACAGTTGTGACTAATAAAGGGTTTACAGTACTCATTAATGTGTGTACATTACAAGTTGTAGAACTTAACTTTAAAAAAAAAAATCCTGTACAGTACTCAGATTTGTGTACATATTGAGCTGATGTACAACTTCATTAGAGTTGGGATCCCTAAATAAAGAAAAAAAATTTAAGATTGTCTTTCTTTGACTATGCAGCATAGAGAAAATGATAGGTCTACAATGGTAACTTTTCTTTGTCTATGATAGAAGCCCAATTTCTATACCATGATCTGGACCAGAGACTGGACTCAAAACCATGTACTGTACCATTCTGAATTGTGATGATTTTATAATAAATCATCTTAGTAAGGCTACATGATCCTATTTCATTGTAGGCTTAGCAGAAGCCTTGCAATTCACCCCATTCCGTCAAAAAGCCTCTTTGTACAATATTATTACTTTCCTTTGTTAGTATCAATGGTTAAGTTGAATAGTGTCTGATGTCAAGTCTCTGATTCAAGTTTCATTCAAGCATCTACAGTAGGTACAGAAACCTTTCTGGAAGCATGTATAATATAAATGAGTATAGTGGTGAGAATAGTTAACTACAATCCATTTGATTACATGCATTAGACTACTATAAACAGCACATGATCATGGTAGCAATTACAAGAACGGATACAAAATTGGAATATTATGTACTGCTATGAGCCATTATTCCAATAGTGAGGAAGAATAGAGCAGGCTATCCTTTTACTGCAATGATCTATTGTGTCCTCTACACAATAATAAATACATACAAGAGACTACAGTGTTCATTAAAACTGCACCGTACAGTTCTGTAGTTATGTAAACAACACCGTGAGAAATCCTACAATGACAACAGTTTAATTCAACTCTACATAATCAGTTTGGGTATGAGGAAAGCCTTCAGCTGCTTACCAGCTTGGAAGCCAGTTACTAATCCTAATGCCCACTCCATTATTAATTTTATATGTATATTTTTGGGGGGTACGGCAACAGTCAAAGCAAAGTTACCACCTACTTATGGCTGTCTGATAAAATGATGAAAACCGAATCACTAGACCATACCCAAATAAAGTCGATACACAGGCCTCTTGATGGAAGGAAGGTCGTATGGGAGAATTTGAAAAAAAAATGAATTTTCACACCATATTTGTCTGGGACTAGATAGGGTGACACAGTGGCTATGGGAGGACACTACTCTTCTAGTATTGTGGGGTCAAGGTAGAGGAGGTGGAGCATGCTTTGCATGTTCCGTTTTCTTTTTTACCATTTACAGTATAATTAAATTGTGGGATAGACCTACATACAAGAACTAAGATACTGCAAAAGGTTTACTTTTTATGTTTAACCTTATGACACTTAATTACAGTATAATTTTGAGTTATACTTAATGTACGAGCAGTTTGGGGTATTGAACCAGTATCATAGTCTGCTTTGAAGGCACAAGCCATTACATAAATAGTTTTTCCTGTAAGATTTCAATTAATGTGGAGCCCTGAAGGCTTCCAGTTTTCTGATCTGGAACTTTTCTATTACCTAAATATGTAACATTCACAAAGATCACAAGATGATTATAGGGAAATGTAAATTATCTTGTTACATATCAGAGGAAGATGGGGAAGAAACATTGTGTATTTTTCTTATATGACTGAGAAGATGATTCTTCTGTGTGAACGATTTCCCACAATCATTACAAGTGAACTTTTTAAATCCTGTATGAATCAAGGTATGCCTGGTGAGGTTGCTCTTTAAAGTAAACAATTTACCACATTCTAAGCACTCATATTCCTTTTTTCTCGGCTTTGGGCGCTCGGACTTCTGCACAGCATTGTGGACTGCAGAGTGCTTATCAAGGCTACTTTTGTGACAAAATTGTTTACCACATTCCGAACATTCATATTCTTTTATTCCTGTGTGAATGGCTGAGTGCTTATTGAGGTCATCCTTCCGACTGAATAGTTTACCACATTCTAAACAGGAAAAGTTTTTCACTCCTGTGTGAAGCACAGAGTGTCTGTTGAGGTGACTCTTGTGTCTGAACTGCTGACCACATTCCTGGCACTCAAACTCTTTTACTCCAGTGTGGATTGTTATGTGTCTGGCGAGGTCACCTTTCCTAGTAAACAGTTTACCACAATCCACACACTCAAAATCCTTCCTTCCTGTGTGAACTACAATATGTTGAGCAAGAATACTTTTATTTTTAAAAAACTTGCCACATACTTTGCACTCATGCTCCCTCACTCCTGTATGAACCACTAAGTGTTTGGTGAGATTACTATTTCGATTAAATAATTTGCCACATTCCAAGCACTGAAATTCCCTCACTCCTGTATGAAGTGCGGCATGACTTTTAAGATGAGATTTGTACTTAAACTGTTTACCACACTCCATACACTCAAAATCCCTCACTCCTGAGTGAACAAGTAAGTGCATTTTAAGGTCACCTTTCCGACTAAATAGTTTACCACACATTTCACACTCAAACTCCTTCACTCCACTATGGATTATTAAGTGTTTGTTGAGACGACTTTTTGAACTAAATATTGCACTACATTCCAAGCACTCAAACCCCTGTGTTTCAGTATGAGTTGCCACATGCAAGGCAACTTCATCTTCAGTTTGGAACACTTGCTCACAAGTACCACATTTAAATTCTTTTGTTTCAGTAAGAGTTTCTAAATCCATGGTGAAATATTCCCCTACCAAAATTAGTCACCACACAACCTACTTCAGTAAGTACATGATAAATAAGTAAATTTATGGAAGGATTACCTTTCACACAGAATGATTATCAGTAATGATTAATAAGTCCTAAGGTACAATAACCTTTACAAGTAAGCTTTATTGTTGATGACATTAAAGATACCAGTACTTAAAACAACCAAACTTAAATTACTGGTATTTCACCTTCACAGAATCACTAAACACAGATATCAAAATACTATTTCTTCTGAATATGTTACTCCTTACTGACTTCTGTATTCAAATTTCACTGTGTAAATAGAAAATATAATATTTTCAGTCTGTTTTTGCAGACTGCTCGCCTTCTCAAATCAAACTTTTCCATCAATTGCTGTTCTATTGTTATCTAAAGTAAGTTTACCAGCATGAAATTTGATGTATCATAAAAGGTTCATGCACACCAGCAGTCATTGCAAACACACTACAACAGTTATTTAACACACTACTATAAAAAACACGTAACTTTTTACACTAACTTGCGTGTTGTTGCATTAGCCACTGTTTAAGTCGTTATGAATTCAGTGGCCTGCAACTGTTTTCTTCACAGATGTACCATATGAGAGGTATAAGGGTCCATAGGTTCAAGTCATGCCACTGGCTACCTGGGGTTACTGTGGATCACTAACAACATGACTATTTAGGTATCACTATACTGTAGTCTGGTTGTTGTTTTTTTTTTCAGTTTTAGGCAATGACAGACTCAGTGGCTCCTCTTTACTACTGTTCCTCTTGTGATCATACAC
Organism: Petrolisthes cinctipes; assembly: GCA_033782935.1. Lineage (NCBI taxonomy): Eukaryota > Metazoa > Arthropoda > Malacostraca > Decapoda > Porcellanidae > Petrolisthes > Petrolisthes cinctipes. The sequence continues at coordinate 16,520 of JAWQEG010003642.1, read as the reverse complement.
TACATCCTGGAAAAGAACAAAAAATCACATAAAAATTTCAATTTAGTACAAATGAGTATGCAGTGATATAATACTAAATCATGTTATACTGTAAATATTTTGTTAGTTCACAAAATGAAGCACATACAAAGGAAATGGGGGGAGGGAAGTATTTGTTCCCAAAACCCCAAGAATATCAAAATTGGGACAATGAATGTCCGTGGCTGTAGTACGGTTGTAGGTAAGAGGGAGGAGATTGGGAGAGTGTTTGTTGAAAGAAAGTTGGATGTACTAGCATTGAGTGAGACAAAGTTGAAAGGGAAAGGTGAATGTGAGTTTGGTTGCGTGAGTGGTAGAGTGTCAGGGGTGGAGAGGGGAAGAGCTAGGGAAGGAGTGGCCTTGATTCTGAGCGCAGAAGTGAATCGGAATTGGTGGAACTACTGATTCTTCAACACACACACATTGCCTCAGTATGCCCTATAAGCGATTTGTCTCTCTGTAGCCTACACACACACATTGCCTCAATATACCCTATAGGTGGTTCATTTCCTGGCATAGTTTGGAGGAATCAATATTTGGAAGAATAGTGTGCGAGAAAGATTTAGACTCTGTACAAGCGTGATCCACAACCATCACAAGTAAATGGCCATAATGTCAATCTTTCTAAGGTTTTCATGACCGGATTTTTTTTTTTTTTTTGGGGGGGGGGGGTGCAAATAACAAAAAAACTAGCATAGCTACACTATTATTTTAGATGGGGGATGAAACGGCACTATTTTATGTATATTGTGTTCAAATTTAAACAATGGGCCAAGTCGGGTTAAAAAGTTACACGAGTTTGAACACTGCCAAACTTTAACCTTGATTATTTCCATTATTAGAAATGGCGCTAGTCCCCCTTATGATGGGGGATACTTCAAATATTCGAGTAAATTGATATAAATTAGTATGTAGTGTCGCAGACACTGTTTACGCTTCAAAATAAGGGCGTTAACTAGCAAATTAGGCGTGCGCACTGCACAGCTGCACTCCGCTCCATGTGGAGCAGAGCGGGAATTAAATTAATTGGGCATGATGGTTGCGCTGAAAATTTGAAATTCCAGTTAGGTCCTGGATTTTCCTAGCTTGATTGATTTTAGAATTTTTCTTTAAATTGTCTGGTTAAGCGCCAATTCTGGTTGATAAGCTCCTGGATAAACGATGCTCTACTGTATTATTTTTCACAGTTTTCTAGTTGCGATGACCATAGTGAAATAATAATTTAAATTATACAACATCGTTAGCCTACCCTTTGCAGCCCCCACTGTCAACATATAAATACAATAGCAAATAGAACTCTCATAAGGAATTACTGATTATAATTACAGGGTAATTGAGCCACGGAAATGTTTAATTTGTTATTCCTTGTTTTTATAGGTTGATATATAAGGGCGACAGTGTGCATACTGACCATGTTTGACTCCCCACCCAAGTTTGCTCAGCTTAAGGATTTTACTGCGCCGATGTAGGGAGTCCCGTGTGTCCTTGGAGACCTTGGCCGAGTGGTTAGTGTTCTGGACTCATATCCTAGAGGTCGGGAGATCGATCCTCTCAGGTGAGGGCCTGAGAATATTTACTCTTCCGATTTGAGTTTCAGGCACTAACTATAAGGCCACCAAATGTCGTAAAACACCCTCGCTGGTACCATAACAGCTGCAGCATTTGGGAATAACCCTCACTTCCCTCCCTCTGTGGCTGGGTACCAGTTCGGAAGTCATGACGTGTGTGTATGAGCAGCAGTTGACCTGGGCCACGGTAACGGCCTTGATTAAGCCTATGTCCAGAACATAAAAAAAAAAAAAAAAAAAAAAAAAAACTGGATGATCGTGGGGCGGGGGGCAGTAAGGACGCCGTCACCGTTCAGTTGGCATCTGATAGTGATTGGAAGGGGTCAAACGGCGACCTAGCAATACAGCCAAAACACTAATGGTCTCCGTTGCAATGAGCCAACTGGACAGTGACCATGCTCCCGATGGGCGACCAATATAGGATGCAGGCTGCCAATTGATGCAATACTGGCGACGCTTGACAGTGACCTCGTCATGCAGGTCCCCAACGCTGCCACAATGGGCCATCAAGTGCTACATAAAAGGTATTGTACCCACACCCCTCACCACACTTTCCCTTTAGCTACCGTCGAACATACAGTGTGCATACAGCAATGTGTCCCAGCAAAACCTACAAATACTGAGGCTATCGTCATTAGTTGACAGACAACCTGGACCTCATCTACAGATCGGTGTAAATTTCCATAGTTGATAATTACCTTTGCTTCTTATGTATTCTTATTACTATCATTATTATTATCATCAATATGAAGATTATTAGGTATTTATAGAAAGAATTACCATTTTGTAGCAGTGTTGCCTGATCCGGCTAGGACCCAGTATTTTACTCTGGTAATTTCCTGTACTTTACCACGGTTATTTCCCGATAGTTTGCCCAGGTTAGGTCCCGGTAGTTTGCCCAAATTAGGTCCCGGTAGTCTGATGCAGTCTAGGTTAGGTAAGGTCAGGTAAGGTTAGGCTAATTTCAAAATGCCCCATTTGAATATGCCCTATCTTGGAAATGGGGCATTTGCGGAGGAAATGCCAAAGCAGAAACTAGCCTTAAAATTGTCTAACTAAGTGGGTAATGAAGGTAGAAAAACCGTACGCAATAACGGTAACTCTTTCAATATTTACCTAATTCTGACGTATGTGTTTCATGGCAATATTTGAACAACTCATTTACTCCAAATTTCTGAGGTGTGTGTGGTTCATGGCAGTATTTGAAGGACTCATATACTCCAAAATCTTACTTGTGTGTGTTTTATAGCAATATTTGAAGGACTGATTTACTCCAATTTTCCGACTTTAGTACATCATAGAGTCCCTTAAATAATAAAGAATAATAAAGAGGACCCATCAATCACTCACTGGTTGGTTTTGGACGAATAAATGACGATACAGACGACCACACAGCTTCTATTATGTCAAAGGATATTCTCTGTAGCCTCGGGCACCAGGGAAAGTGGATAAATTTAAACTTACACACTTGAAATTATTGAAAACAGAGTAAATTGCAGTTGTGTTGTTGAGGTGGTGGACTGGGTGGTGGATACAGTGTTGCCAGATCCAGCTTGTTTTTTGACTAGCCGACAGTATTACCAACAATTTTAACTATTTTCGTCAATTTATTACAGAAATTAAGCTTCATGGTCATATTATTTTACTTTTTTTTACAAGTTAATAATAAGCAGGCATAATTTCTTTACTAATTAAACACATACAAACAAATGGATGCCTATAATCACTATAACTCATGTAAAGGGGTATGCAAGAACATCCGTGCATGGTGTATACGATGGTGTGGTACTGGTACAATATGGCTCTGTTTGTTTGTCTATGGGGCCATCGTACCGGTACCACACCATCGTATGCACTATGAATGTTCTTGAATAGGCTATGGCCCTTTTTTATTTTATCTCACCGGTTAGTCATCAGTCAGAAAATTGGAGGTTAGAGGCGAGTACTTCAAACTCTGCCACGAAACAGTATTTATATTGAAGGAGCTTGTTTCGTGGCATAGTCAGGAGGAATCAGTAGTCTCATATACACCAAGTCTTATATACAGGACTACGATCACAGGGTTCTCATAGCATGTATCACACGGGCCTATTTACCTCCATTCCATTGCTAATCAAAGGCTTCCTACAGTACGTCCTTCAGTCCGTTCATAAGGTGTAGAGGACAACGAGGAATCTAGGCGAGGCTAATTTAACTATATAGGATGATGGAAGGTAAACAGAGGAAATAACGTACAGTTGGACACATGAATGGGTGGTACAGCCCAAGTGAAAGATGGTCAATTTCTCCCAATATCAAGTTCCTTAGTGCCAAATAGGAGACATCAGGGGCAGAAGTCAGTATTGAGGATGGTAATAAAAAGCAAGTACCTGATAATAGACACTGGTTACTCAAATGGGACAAGTATCTTTCACCTGGGCTGTACCACCCATTCATGTGTCCAACTGTACGTGGTAGTGTGGTACAATACATAGACCTTTAACTTACTCCACCCGATTTATACTTAAAATATCAATATTATATCTACACTTTTCGTTCTTTCAGTACCAGTAGATTAATTAATGTTGTTAGTTTATCCGTGTGTGTGTGTGTGTTGATAACCATGTTGTTACCACAGATGAGAGATTAATGAGCTGAGTTAACGCCCCCTTTCACTCTCTCTATCTCTCCCTTTCTCTCGTTTCCTTAAAAGTTCCATTCCTCTCTCTTGGCCTCACCCCTGCTTCTTTTTTCATTTACTTTCCTTTTAACTCGTCCCTCCTCTTCCTCCTTCTCCTCCTCCTCCGTTCTACTACCACTTACCACTACCATTACTCACCACCACCACCACCACCACCACCACGATCACTTGCACCATCACCTTATCTTTGCACTGGTATCTATCTGCGGTCACCAACACAACACACCTATCTTGTCCCGTGAGGCTGAGAGTGGCAGTGTCACCAGTGGGTTTGTAGGGGACAGGTGAACAGCCAGGTAAGGTCAACCTAACCCGATATTATTATTCTTTACGAATACTATTTTGTTGATCTTTTTTTTCTTCTGAAGGTCAAAAATGGTATTACATATCAATATTAATTAATGAGAATACAGTGCGGTAATGATTTTCTATCGTTTGACGAACCAACCTGACCTGACCCAAGATCGATCTTGACCTAACCTAACCTGGACTGTTGCTACCTTCGGATTCTAATCCAAAGTGTCCTTCGGAACTTATTTTGTTGAAAAATAGTTACTAACCTCACTTAAACCCGAGATACATATAAGGGGAGATTCTTTTGTTGGTAAATTGGAAGGTTACTGATTTCTCCTAACTATGCCAGAAAATAGACTCTCTTATTGGTAGTAATAGGGGATCTGATTCATGGCGTAGTTTGGAGGAATCAGAGACCTTCCAATCTACCAACTAGAAAATCTCCCCTTAAAAAAACATTAGTTAAAAAAAAACTTTAGTTAGTCACAGCACGGCCCATGTATCATATTTACCGTTCCCGTGTTGTAGTCAGAAAATTGGAGGTTAGCGAGTCCTTCAAACACTACCACGAAATATATATATATATATATATATATATATATATATATATATATATATATATATATATATATATATATATATATATATATATATATATATACTGAAGAAGTTTTTTTCGTGGCAGTGTCATGGAGGAATCAGAAGCCACCAAGTCTCATACACAATCACAGAGTCCTTAAGGTGAGATTCTTCTGTTGGTGAATTGGAAGGTTTGTGATTCCTCCAAACTATGTCACGAAACAGATCCCTTATAGTTAGGAGGAATCACTAGCCTTCCAGTTTACCAACAAGAGAATCTCCCCTAAAGGACCCAGTGATGTAGTCAGGAAGTTGGAGGTAAACGAGTCCTTCAAATATTGCCACGAAACACACACAGTCACACACCTATATAGAAGGAGCTTTCTTCGTGGCCTTGTCAGAAGGAATCAGAAGCCTCCAATTCTCATACACGATCACAGGGTCCTTAATTCCACTCATGATACAATATTATCTCAAGCTGTAAGCATGAGTTGTATTCAAGAACATTCATGGTGCATACGATGGCGTGGTACTTGTATACGATGGCTCCATAGAAAAACAATAGAGCCGTCGTACTGATACCACGTAATCGTTTGCACCACACCACAAATGTTCTTGAATATGACCCCATGTTGAATTTGGCAATATACTTTTACTACAATTAAATCAACTACATACTCATCAAACCACATCATCAGATCACCTTAGTCGTAAATAATTATGGGGATTGTATACGTTTTCTACAGTACATTGGATCACCTTGATTCCTCCAAAGTATATATACCAGGAAATAGGACCAGATTAGCAAAAATAATGGTGGTCTGTAGCTTGGAATATATACTTTGGAGGAATCAGCTGCTCCAGGATTTTCACCAACACTGTACTTACAACCCGCTTTAAAGGAGATTCTCTTGTTGGTGATGAGACTTGGTGGCTTCTGATTCCTCCTGACTATGCCACGAAACAAGCTTCTTCAATGTAGGTGGTGTTTCGTGGCAGTGTTAGAAGGACTCGCTATACCCTCCAATTTTCTGACTACATCACGGGTCCACTTAACCTGAACTGAAGCGTCAAAATACTTCATTAATCTGGCCACTGGATATTGTAATTGAGTAACGCGAATGTGTTTGTTAACTCTCTCTCTCTCTCTCTCTCTCTCTCTCTCTCTCTCTCTCTCTCTCTCACTTTGTGTGTGTGTTTATTCTCTCTCTCACTTTGTGTGTGTGTGTTTATTCTCTCTCTCTCTCTCTCTCTCTCTCTCTCTCTCTCTCTCTCTCTCTCTCTCTCTCTCTCTCTCTCTCTCTCTCTCTGATTATCCTTGGTGTCATCCTTCAAGAAGTTCACGGTGGGGTAGACATCACTTTTGTTGGCGTGTACTGTACATTAATTGACATTCAGTACACCATGGCTCACAACACGTAGCAATCATCCTTCCTTCACTAACACACATTCACTAACACATGCTCCACCTCATCTTTCACCTCACAGCCTCCAGGGGCCAACTGTGCTCTTTCTGTTGTCTATACATAATGAAAAAAAAAAATATGGTAGGCAGAAAGAGAAACATACATACATATAATATATACACACATACTGAGATGAATATAAAACTTTTCTCATTCTGTTGTCTTGGCAATGAAATATAATCCAAACACACACAAACATACATACACAAACACAATCCAAAACATACACAAACACACACACATACATACATACCTACATACCTAAATAAATACACATACATACTCCATGGGGTGATTACAAAGCGTAGATTGCATTGTATGCGAGAGATAAAATCCTGAGGCGTGGTGGAGGGATGAGGCTGATTGTACCACCACCAAAACACTCATCATTGTTGTCGCTAATCAGAGATACGCCCCCCAGCAGTCAACACTCACCACTTGCAACCTCTGTAAATATCTCTTCTCATCCTATTATAGATTTTACCGTCGTCCCTCACCACGACTATTGTAAATTTCTCATCCCACTCCTAATTTTCCTCACGTATATATGACCCTCGCCTCCCAACACAGCTTTTGTAAATATACCTTCCCTCCCACTCGAAATTCTTCTCACGTTCCCATCCCTCAATCACCACATGTCAGCTTCTGAAAATATATCATCCCACTACAGATCTGACCCTCGACCCTCACCACTACTTCTGTAGAATAAATCTCCTCCCATACTCCAAATCTTACTCACGTGCCCAGCTCTCAGTATACAAGCAGTTTATGAAAGTATCTCATCCCATGCACTCCAAATTTTTTCCTCACCCCCAACCTTAAGCAGCTTCTGTAGATATCTCTTCTCGTCCCACTACAAATGTTCTCACGTGTATGACCCCATCCCCAGTCAACACAGAGTGGGGAGGATGGTAGTGAGAAGGCATGGTGACGGTGGTGGTGGTGGTGGTGGCGGCAGGATGGCACTGTGGGGGGTGATGGTGATGGTGGTAGCACTGTGGGGTGTGGGGACGAATGCAGAGGACCACCCCATCCCTAAATTCATTGAAACACTGGCAGGGTCCTACAGTCTCACCGTGGAGATGTCCAACGTTATAGAGGTTAGTCAGTCTGTATACAATTCATGGTGTTGTTGTTGATTGAGTAACGTTGTTCAAGCAAAATATAGAAAATCAATGTGAATAAGTAATGATTATGGTAAGTAATAATATTACTGATATCGGTATATACCAGTGATTATAACAAGTGATTTGAGAAGGACAAAAAAATATGAATATGAGAAAAATGTGAATACGATAGTGACGTGTATAAGTACGATGTTGTCAAGTAGTGGTGGGGCGGAACAGAAGCAGTTAACACCTTGAAGCTTTACTGTCCCCAACTAGTGAGACACACGTGAAGTACTAAGCACTGCGAACCAAACCAAACATTATCTAACTTTACCAACCCAAGCATTATTAAATCAATAATAACTCGATAACCAATAAATAATAACCAATAATAACTCGACCCAACTGAACCTAACCGAACCGAACCTAACCTAACCAAAACAACTCGACCCAACTGAACCTAACCAAACCTAACATAACCAAACCAAAAATAACCAAACCTAACCTAACCATACCTAACCTAATCCTAACCTAACCAAACCTAACATAACCAAACCTAACCTAACCTCACCCACCAGAACGAGACTTACTACGTGGAGGAAGTACACGAACATCACCTCAACCACGACCTAATCAAACCTAACCCAACCCAACTTGACCTAACCAAAATAAAACTAAATCCAACTAAACCAAACCTAACCCAACCCAATTTATATAACCTAACCTCACCCACCCACCAGAACGAAACTTACTACGTGGAGGAGGTACACGAGAGACGCCTCTACCACGACATGCTGAGCGACACACAGGCGGTGAAGGTACAGAAGAACGGTTCCTTCCTTACACACCACTTCTTCCCGGAAAAGAACGAGTTTGTAGAGGAGAACGAGAATGGTTGTCACAGCGCTGGGTGAGAATTGGGGTGATGGAGAAGGTGGGGAAGGGTGTTAGGAAGGGTGTTGGGGGAAGGGAAAGATGTTGGGAAGGGTGTTGAGGGAAGGGAAAGGTGTTGGGAAGGGTGTTGAGGGAAGGAAAAGGTGTTGGGAAGGGTGTTGGGGGAAGGGTGTTGGAGGAAGGAAGGGGAGGTGGTGAAAAGTGTAGGAAAGAGGTGTTGGGAAGGGTGTTGGGGGAAGGGTGTTGGAGGAAGGAAGGGGAGGTAGTGAAAAGTGTAGGAAAGAGGTGTAGGGGAAAGGGTGTTGAAAAAAGGAAGGGGAGGTGGGGAAAAGTGTGGGGAAGAGGTGTTGGGTTGGGTATTGGGGGAGTTGGGAGAAGGAAGGGTTGTTGGGGAGGGGCATTAGGGGAGGAAACTACCTACTCTAGCCTAACCTAACCTATTCCAGTCTTCCTAACTGTCTATATACTTACCCTCCCTCACCTAACCAAACTTAACCTAACCTATTACTTCCTTCCTATTTGCCTATATTTACCATCTTTAACCTAACTTAACCTAACCTAACCTATTACTTCCTTCCTATTTGCCTATATTTACCATCTTTAACCTAACCTAACCTATCCTATTACTTCCTTCCTATTTGTCTATATTAACCATCTCTAACCTAACCTAACCTAACCTAACCTAACCTATTACTTCCTTCCTATTTATCTATATTTACCATCTCTAACCTAACCTAACCTAAAGTAACTATCTATCTCCATACCTTCCCCATATAGTTACTTTACCTCCTTAATTAAGGGGAGATTCTTTTGTTGTTGAATTGGAAGGTCTCTGATTCCTGCAAACTATGCCACGAAACAACAGCTCCCCAATTAGTACCATTCGGGGCGTCTGTTTTCAGGATTGGTTAGGAGGAATCAGAGACCTTCTTATTATAATTGCCAACAAGAGAATCTCCCCTTAATTAACTGTCTACTACCTATATTTATACCCACTATTTATTCTCTAGTCACCCACCAATTTATTACCCTTCGTACGCGTCCTTACAGGGAACAGGAGGGGGACCACTTCTGGGGATGGTATGATATTGACCCCGAACACGGCTCTAAAAACTTTGGTCCTTCCAGTATCCTTCGTTTGGCCTCCTATGAAGATGCGGTAGGTGTCTCTCTCTCTCTCTCTCTCTCTCTCTCTCTCTCTCTCTCTCTCTCATTTTGTTTTGTTTGTGGTGATATGGGCTATTATTGTTATTATTGTTATTATTATTGTTATTATTATTATTATTATTTCCTGCTCCCACCTACCCATCTATCCACTTACCTACCATCCTACCCACTCATCCAAATATTTACCTACCCATCGATACACCAACCTACCTACCCACCTATCTACCTACCCACTTACTCACCTACCCATCTGTCAACCTACCCACCTACCTACCTACCTACCCACTTACCCATTTATTTACCAACCCACCACCCACCTATCGACCTACCCATCTACTCACCTACCAACCTGTCAACCTACCCACCTATCCTTCCTACCTACCCATCTACCCTTCCTACACACCCACTTACCCACCTACCCACTCACCCATTTATTTACCAACACACTACTCACCTACCTTCCTACCCACCCACTTACCAATTCATTTACCAACCCACTACCCACGTATCCCACCCACCTACGCACTCATTTATTTACCAACACACTACCTACCTATCTACCTGCCCACCCACTTACCCATTTATTTACCAACCCACTACCCACCCACCCACATACCCATTTATTTACCAACCCACTACCCACCCACCCACTCACCCATTTATTTACCAACCCACTACCCACCCACCCACATACCCATTTATTTACCAACCCACCTACCCACCTACCCACCTATGTCTTCCTTTCCACACACAGGTATACGTGTCAGGTGCTGATGAGGTGGAAGGTGTGTATGTGGAAACGTGGCAGGTGTCTCTATTAGGTGGTGAAATCATTATCCACTACAGATTTTCACGTGAGTACCTGTTCCTCTCTCTCTCTCTCTCTCTCTCTCTCTCTCTCTCTCTCTCTCTCTCTCTCTCTCTCTCTGTGTGTGTGTGTGTGTGCGTTTGTGTTTATATGTCTGTCTGCATGTCAACCCTGTTTCTTTACCCCCTCCTCCCCCCTTTTCTTTCACTATATCTATCTCTCTCTCTCTCTCTCTCTCTCTCTCTCTCTCTCTCTCTCTCTCTCTCTCTCTCTCTCTCTCTCTGTGTGTGTGTGTGTGTGTGTGTGTGTGTGTGTGTGTGTGTGTGTGTCTGTTTATATGTTTGTCTGTCAACCCTGTTTCTTACCCCCTCCTCCCCCCTTCTCTCTCTCTCTCTCTCTCTCTCTCTCTCTCTCTCTCTCTCTCTCTCTCTCTCTCTCTCTCTCTCTCTCTCTCTCTCTCTCTCTCTCTCAACCATCTACACTTCCATCTCCATCTCTTCATCCCTCCTCCATTTTTTCCTTCCACAGTACCTACTTGGGAAACTCCAGAAGCCGGCTGGTTTAGTGAGGGTGGTGGCAGCCTTCCTATAGAGTTTGAGGTGGACTTTGCTGACGGATCACTCACACACAGATACTATGTCGTCAAGTTCCTGCCGTGGGTGGAGGGTCATCATTTGCTCGAGGTGTGTGTGTGTGTGTGTGTGTGTGTGTGTGTGTGTGTTACGTAGAGGGTCGTTATTACGTGTGTTGAAGGTGTGTGTGTGTGTGTGTGTGTGTGTGTGTGTGTTACGTAAGAGGGTCGTTATTATGTTGAAGGTGTGTGTGTGTGTGTGTATGTGTGTTCTTTCATGTGAAGAAGCAGAAGCGAAATCAACCTTACCAACTCACCTTTATAGAGCTAAACCTAACCAATATTTAGCCTAACCTAACCTAACCTAACCTAACCTAACCTAATCTAATCTAACCTAACCTAACTTAACCTAACCTAACGAATATTTAACCTAACCTAACCTAACCTAATCTATCTTAACCCAACCAAATCTAACCTAACCCAACCTAACCTAACCTAACCTAACCTAACCTAGCCTAACAAAACCTAACCAAACTAACCAATACTTAACTTAACCTAACTTAATCTATATTGTTCTTAAGAACCTTGTGATCTTGTATGAGAATTGGAGACTTCTGATTCCTCCTGCCTGACTTTACCACGAAACAATTACCTTTATCCATAGAGGTAGTGGATGTTTCGTGGTAGTATTGAAGGACTATTTACCTCCTTGATTCCTCCAAAGCATGTCAGAAAATAGGATCTGATAAATTAACATAAATTATGGTAGTTTGTTGACTGAAATTGTTTGGAGGAATCACTTGCTTGTTGGTAAATTAGAAGGCTACTGATTCCTCTCACCAAACCAGAAAAGAGACACCTAATGGTACTAATAGGGATCTGTTTCGTGGCATAGTTTGGAGGAATCAGAAACCTTCCATTTTATCAACAATTAAAAAAAATCCCCCCCAACCCTCTTTAACTAACCAAGCTTAAATAAACCAAACTTGAAAACCAACCAAACCAATTAGACCTAACCTAACCTGACCTGACCTGACCAAACTGTCATTTCTCTCCCCTTGAATGCACGCCCACTCAACCCAACAACAGCCTGGGCGTGGCAAATCGTGTGAGGCCATGGTGGGCGTGGAGACAGATGCCCAAGTGCCATCTATACCTTGGCACTTCAGTATGTCAGAGGAAGTGGTTATAGGGCCTCAGATTAATGGGGTCAGCATTGGGGTTCAGCACGTCGAGAAGATAAGGGTGAGAGGATAATTTTGAGTACCATATTTATACGTAATGAATGATGATAATAATAATAATAATAATGATAATAATAATAATAATAATAATGATAATAATAATAATAATATTCTCTGGTATCCCCTCCCTTTCTCTCTCTCCCTCTCATACATGCCCATCACAAACACACACACACAAACACACATCCCTCTTCTCTCCCTCTCATACATGCCCACCACACACACAAACATCCCAATCTCCTTCTCTCTCTCTCTCTATCTCACTTTCCTCGTCCCTCTTTCCCCTCACACACTCTTTCTTACACCCCCCCCTCTCAATTTCCTTCTCTCTATATATCTCATTTCCTCCTTCCACCCCACACACACTCTCTGTTACACACACACACACACACACATCCCAATTTCCTTCTCTCTCTTTATCTCCCTTTCCTCCTTCCCCTACACACACTCTCTCTCTCTCTCTCTCTCTCTCTCTCTCTCTCTCTCTCTCTCTCTCTCTCTCTTACACCCCCTCCCAATCTCCTTCTCTCTATATATATCTCCCTTTCCTCCTTTCCACACACACACACACATACCTCTTCTGCTGCGCCTTCTACAGCTGACCTACGCCGGTAAGCTGTCCCTCGTTGCCCTGCTGGTGACGCCCCCCATCATCTCAGGAGAGACCCAGTCCTATGCCATCAAGGTTATTCACGACTTCAACACCGGAGTGGAGTATTTAATGTTTTCAGAATTTGGCAACTGCTCTATGGGGTTCATACCACCTGATGGATTCGACACACACTTTGGTCAGTCTCTGTGTGTGTGTGTAATGATAATTTAATTGAAGTACTGTACCGTAGTTGTAGGTGTGTAATAATAATAATAATAATAATGTTAATAGTACTAGTTCTATCGTAGTTGAAGTAGCCGTGTGTGTGTGTGTGTGTGTGTGTGTGTGTGTAATGATAATTTTATTGAAGTAGTTGTAGGTGTGTGTAATAATAATAATAATAATAATAACAATAGAATAATAAAGATGTTAATAGCACTAGTTCTATCGTAGTTGAAGTAGCCGTGTGTGTGTGTGTGTGTGTGTGTGTAGTTGCATAAAATTCTACTCATTTTTTGGTCCTAAAACTGAGATATTATACAGCCTCCATACCGTCTCTTACTCAACTCACCAATAATTCTGGGTAATTATCGTGACGCAAATTGTCCTTACATCAATTTGGCAACATGACGTAACCTTATTTCATGGGTTTTTTCTCGTAACAATAACAAGTAACTAACCATAATTTCATACCCATTTCGTAACTTTTCCGTAACAATAACAAGTAACTAACCACATTTCATACCCAATTCGTAACTTTTCCGTAACAATAACAAGTAACTAACCACATTTCATACCCATTTCGTAACACTAGATAGTAACTAACCATATTACATGTAGATTTCGTGACGGAACTTTAACATATTATCCTCATATTGTGGATTTCGTAACAAGACTTACATAAAATCTTATCCTCATTTCAATTTTGTAACATGGCGTAATTTTTTTTTTATTATTATTTCAGTTTTATATCAAGTAATCTTTTTATGTCGATTTCGTAACTAAGACGCAATTCTTCTCCTCGTGTCAATTTTGCAACAAGGCATAACATCTTTTATTAATTTAATTAACTTGGTAAGAGGACGATATAATTCTCTCTCTCTCTCTCTCTCTCTCTCTCTCTCTCTCTCTCTCTCTCTCTCATACATGCCCACTTCACAAAACACACACTATTCCTTCCTCCTCTCTCTCTCTCTCTCTCTCTCTCTCATACATGCCCACTTCACACAAACACACACTATTCCTCTCTCTCTCTCTCTCTCTCTCTCTCTCTCTCTCTCTCTCTCTCTCTCATTATCCCAACCAATATATTTTAACCATACCACCTCCACTCATACCACCTATACACGTCTCTCGATGCTTCCACTGCCACAAAAAACTCACTTTATCTAGGTAGGATATGACTAGATTTCACGGGGTTACCCACACGTGTCTTTTAACCTGACGTGTATACCGTAAGGAGATTGTTGTGATGTTGGCTTGGATGGCGTCCGGTTCGCCTTTATACTGTGGTGATGTTGTGTTTATCATCTTATCAACGGGGCATTAACTCGCTCTCACGCAGGCAGGAAATGAGACGAAAACATTTTAATGAGCCTTTGTGTGAGTGTGTGTGTGTGTGTGTGTGTCCGTGTGTGTCTAAAGAGAGAGAGAGAGAGAGAGAGAGAGAGAGAGAGAGAGAGAGAGAGAGAGTGTGTGTGTTCATGTGAGATACCCTAACAAAGAAACACGAACAAGATAATGATGACATCGTCGCTGTTGTTGTTGTTGTTTTTGTTGTGTGTGTGTGTGTGTGTGTGTGTGTGTGTGTGTTCAGGCAGGTTCCTAGGCACAAGAAGATGATGATGATGAGGCAGGTTCCTAGATACAAACAAGATGATGATGATGATGATAATAATAATAATAATGAGATGACGATATTGTGTGTGTGTGTGTGTGTTCAGGTGGGTTCCTAGGCACAACGGGAGTAATGCTGGGACCCAACGAGATGTTTCACCTGGACGAAGACTACGCCTTCGTTGGGGACGGGTTCAGTAGGGGCATCTCAGGAGACAAGTGGACCTCAACACGCATAGACGATATACCAGACCCGATAGAAGGTGGAATACAGACACTACCCAAGGCTGTCATTGAGTACGACTTCTCTCAGGTGTGTGTGTGTGTGTGTGTGTGTGTGTGTGTGTGTGTGTGTGTGTGTGTGTGTGTGTGTGAGAGAGAGAGAGAGAGAGAGAGAGAGAGTTGGAGTGATTGTGTACGTGGGTGTGTGTGTGTGTGTGTGTGAGAGAGAGAGAGAGAGAGAGAGAGAGAGAGAGAGAGAGAGAGAGAGAGAGAGAGAGAGAGAGCGTGTGTGTGTGTGTATGTTGACTATTTCCTTGTGAAAGTGTAATAATTGATGTTAAAATGTGCTCAGACCCCATGCACTACTCCTGTAAACAAACTCCACTACTTCAAACTCTACCCAGTATACTCACACATGCAACTCCACAATTCTTGACAAACCCCACTCACAACTCACACAAATCCATGCACCCACTACTCACACATGCAACCCCAACATTTAACCCCACTCACAACTCACACAAACCCATGTACCAAATATTCACAACCCAACTATTCACAACTAATGGTATACCCTTTCTTCTGTGACGACCGACCCTTGTGCCTCCATCCAACCCTCCCTCCATCCATCCATCCATCGACTCCTGCCTGCCTGCATGAATTAAGGGGAAGAGATAACCCCCTCTGGTGATCGTATTCGCTCTGACTTGCCCTTCCGTGGTGACCTCTATGGCTACAACAAGTCCAACGATCACCAGGTCAGTCCAGGTCATTCCTAGACGTGTTAATATTAGATCACAGGTCACCTTTCTCAGTTCTTATACGTGATGTTGTTGTTGTTGTTGTTGTTGTTGTTGTTGTTGTCGCCTTGTTTGTTATCAAATTTGTTATCTGTTTGTTGTGACCTCTGACGTATTTTTTTATATGCACGTATATATTTTACTGGTGAGAATATAATTACATACAATAACTTACAACAAATAAATATAGTTCCTTTGTGTGGGTGTGTGTATATATGGTGTGGGTGGTGGACATGCTGACAGCCAACTTAAATTCTACAACTTCACCGTCATTATTATGTTATGCTATGGTCAATATAACATTTATCTATCTATCTATTTATCTATCTATCTGTGTGTGCATGGTACAGATGGTGGGTATGGTGACAGCCAACTTAAATTCTACAAAAAAACTTCACCGTCATTGTTATGTTATGCTATGGTCAATATAACATTTATCTATCTATTTATCTATCTATCTATCTATCTATCTATCTGTATGTGTATGGTACAGGTGGTGGGTATGTTGACTACCAACTTCTACGACTTCACTGTTATCAACTTGGTATCTGAGAGTGAGTTCAGCGTGGAGGCGTGTTATGAGAAAAGATCAGACGAGTGGTCATTCCTAGACGTGTTTTTTCCCAGCCGACCATGGTAAGTGACTTTGAAGGGGGTAATTCACTTTTTCGT